>PVIW01006294.1:0-89899 GCA_004026585.1 Noctilio leporinus | reverse complement strand
GTGGTCAGGGGAACGGGGTAGGGGGGAGGGAGAGGTAGAGGCAAAGATGGGGAGCAGCTTAGACAAGAACCTAGTATAAAGGAACCATGGACATAGACAACAGGTGGGATTGACTTTGGGGGGAATGGGTGGGTGGGTGGGGGGACAGAGGGGAGCAAAAAGGGGATGGATGTAATACAACAACAATAAAATTAAAAAATAAATAAATAAAAAAAATAAAAAGATTTTAATTATTATCTTTAGAGACAGAGAAAAGGAGAGAGACAGAGAGGGAGAAAGGCATCACTGTGTCATTGCTTTTCACCTGCCTCCAGCTATAGATGTGGCTTGCAACCTGGTTATGTGCCCTGGCTGGGAATCAAATCAGTGACCTTTGGGTTCCTTATCCACTGTGCCACCAGCCTCTTTAACTTTTAATTAAATGATAAAGTGGGAGCTTATTTACTCTCCTAAAAATTAAGTTACGAAGAATTTCATAAAACTCTGGAAGCAATGAGCTAGTAGGAAAGAGAAGAATTAGCTCCATTTTTCAGAATTTTTCCAACGATAACACTGGCATACTTCTGCCTCATGGTGACTCTAGTTCGATAGTGAGAGGTGGGTGGGTCAGTGGTGGTAGCTGAAGCTAATGTCTGAAACAAAGACCATTGTGGTTTGTGTCAGGTTTTGCAGTTGCCAAATCTCTGTTTTGGCATTGAATCTGATTATGAATCTTTTCAACATCCAAGAGCAATCTGGAGTTTGGAGTCAGTTGTTATTTATGAAAACTCCACACTCTAGAAATATTGCCAGGTCTGCTGGAAACTGGTGTGAATTAAATCAGTAAGTTCCAGTTGTAGTTGCAACTGTGCTTTCTCAGAATGGCTGTTTGTCTCTAGGCATTGGATCTTCATTACCCATCAAGGTGAGGCAGGCTGGGAGCTCAGCTTGTTTTTACTCAGCTCAGGTGTGAACACCAGAATGGAAGGGACCCCTTCTATTCCTTATCTGTTTATTTTGTAGCCAGCTGGACATAATTGACTAAAGATAATTTAATCCAGCCAGGTCCTAATAGCAGCCATTGAGATGTTGAATTTTTGATTTTGCAGGGTGTTTTTTTAAATTCCTCTGGCCTTCTCTGTCTTTTCTCCTTTCTTTTTAACCCCTCCTTGCTTTCTTCCCCCAGACTTTGGAGCCAGAAAGAGGAAAACTAGCATTGCTACTTGATAGTTATGGAACCTTGGTCAAGCCATGCCACCTCGCTGAGCCTTGATTTCTTTATCTGGAATGTGAGGGATGGGAACAGGATGGTAGTGAGGCCAAATTTAGATGGGTGTAAGAAAACATCCAAGAGTACTGGATACAAGGACAACACTTAATATATGCTAGTGCCCTCCTCCCTCCCCCAGACCATCATTTCCCATATTATTTCAGGGCATGCCTTCCTGCCAAGGTTAGGAGGGAGCAGTTGCTTTGTCAAAGGGAAAAGGCAGAGGGGTAAGCACTTTTGCAGAGGCACAGGTGAGGCAGAGAAGATGGGTGAGATGGGTGCTCAGTGAGTCTGACACTCCAAAAGGCAGCTAATGTATCTGTAAGAGAGAGTTGGGGAGCACAGCGGAGAAGGAGGCAGGATCTCATTAGGCCATTTTAAAGAGTTGAACCTTCAACCTAGAGGCAGCTGAAAGCCATTGAGAATCATAAGCTAAGTCATGATAAAGTTCAGGAGCTGAATAGAGAAGAGACTGGAGGCAAAGTGAATAGAGCTGGGTATAGAATTATAATCATTAGGCATTAAGTGAAGACAGCGTGATCCAAGGGCTCCCACATCTGGCTGTGTATTAAAATCACCTTGGAACCATTTCAGAATATACGTTTGCCAGGCCAGATCCTTGGAGCTACCTCCTCCAGGGACATTAGGCATTTGAGAACCACAGCTTCGATCTATAAAAGTGGCTTCTTGCCCTGGCCGGTGGCTCAGTGGATAGGCACCGGCCAGTCAACCCAAAGGTGGCTTGTTCGATTCCCAATCAGGGCACCTAAGCATGTTGCAAGCCAGGTCTCCAGCCAGGTCCGTAGCTGGAGGCAGGTGAAAGGTAACTGTAACTGTACATTGATGTTTCTCTCCCTTTCTTCCTTCCTCCCTGCCCTTCTCTCCCTAGGAATAATGAATGAAATTTTAAATAAATAAATAAATAAAATTTTAAATAAAATGGCTTCTTGGTGGCATCCTATTGGACAAAGTATGTAACTCGTCATGGTAATACAGACCAAATCCTGCTCTTTGAACATGCCTTTGAGCTGTGTGCTTCCACCAATACTAGTTTTGTTTCCAAAAAGACCCTGGCACTTTTTCCGCAGGACATGCATCCCATCCCAAGCAGGTGTTTCTGCCCTGGAGCCTTTGGATGCTAATTAATGCACAAAGGTGTACCATTGAATTCAGGCCGCACAGTCCCTTTTTCCTGCTTGGAATTGCCAGAGAGTGAGGCCAAACCAGCATTTAAAGGTCCTTCTGATGCTTTTTCTTTTATGCCTTGTTTTTACTCCTGGTAAGTAGAGCATGTCCTATCTTATAAGATCCTTTTAGCCAAACGCAGATATCACTAAGTGCCTCATGGGTATCTGACAACAGAGATTACAATTCAGGCTGTTTTTGCCCTTCATGGGGCATGAGGATGATGAGAGGTAAGGGAGCCAGGAAGCCATAACTAATTGTATTTCTTCTAAGTTCTGCTATTTCCAAGGTGGGTTTTTTTTTTAGTAATATATTTTTTTAGGATTTTATTTCATTATTTTTAGAAAGAGGGGAAGGGAGAGAGGCAGAGAGGGAGAGAGACATCAATGTATGGTTGCGTTTCACCTGCCTCCAGCCACAGACCTGACTGGAGACCTGGTTTGCAACCTGGTTATGTGCCCTGGCTGGGGAATCGAACCTGCGACCTTTGGTTTTGCAAGCCGGCGCCTTAGCCACTGTGCTACCAGCCAGGGCTCCAAGGTGGGTTTTTAAATATACAGATGTTAGCAAAGATTCGCATATTGCAGAGCTGGTTTAAACATACAATATTTTTTTTTTTTCCCTACAAGGCTATATAGGAAACTGACACTGATTATTTTGGGGAAGAGGGATTGGGGACAATTGGGACTTAAATGTTCATTTTCTAATAGGACCCTTGGTTGGGGCGGGGGATCCTCAGTTTCAGTGGGCTTGATTTTCCTGCCACTAGGAATGACTCTTAATCACAGAGTTTGGTGAAAAGGAATGATATTTTGTTTATTTGAGGGGTATACAGATTTACATTAAAGATGCAATTGTGTCATTAAATCTCACTCCCTTTAAAACACCCAAAAATATACAGTCCTACCAAATTAGTCTAGCTTTAAAATAGGCGAGCAAAAGATACCATCTTTCAGAAACACAACAGTTCACAGCTTAGCATTCCAGTTATAAATTCAAAGTTCCTGGTGGCTGCTATAGCCAATTAAGGGAGTATCTTGCACACACTCCTCAACTCTTGTACTACAGGTAATTTCCTATTTCTGTGAAAGCTGCAGATCTCCCTTTTTCCCCTTTGCTCCCCACTCTCAAACCAGGTGCGTTCTCAGGCCCGTGTGTCTGTCTATGAGTCCATCCAGGGCAGCAAACTAGTCCCCGTCTGCATGTCCGTCCGGGGGAGCGGAGAGATCGTGTCTCTCTGCACGTCCAGCTGGGTGAAAGAGAGAGCTGCTCCGAATGTTCATCCAGGGAAGGCCTTCTGCATGTCCATCTGATGGAGGAGAACCCAAGATTGATGACTGCCCCCTATTTTAAATCCCCTTTGACGTAATGTGTACGGTAAACAATTGTGACCACTGACAGAATTTTTGCACAGCACTGTAAGCCTTTTTGACACTACTCTCTGGGTAAGGCCCCCCCCCTTTCCTTGGGGTGAATAGAACAAAGACTAGTTAGTCCACCTGACCTCTCCCCACTCCCATCCCCAAACTGCGGAGTGGGGGATTTTGACTTTCTCCCACTCTAACAATTTTATATGTTTCTGTACTGTTTTGAAAATGTTAATCAAGTTTGTAAATTTTTTACATCACATTTTTTGAGGTATAACGTATATAATAAAATACATCCACTTTAGTGTGCATTTTAATGAGTTTGGACAAGCGTAATATAATCACCACCACCACAAACAAGATCAAGAACATTCCCAATCACCCCCAAAATTCCTTTTGTGCCTCTTCCCAGGTAATATCCCCACCCTCAGCCCTAGAACTGCTCATCAGATTTTCCTATGGCCGTTTTGGGCTGTTTTAACTTTTTCTTTTTTCTTTCTTTTTCTTTTTCTGTAAAAGAGAAAAAAACTTAATCTAAATTTTAAAAATGACTAAAATGTGCAGTTAGGCAGGCACAGTTTGACCCCTCTAAGGAATCCTTTTTACTAACCACAAAGCCAAGTAGAGAGCCTGTGGGTTTGTAAAACTGGTAGTTTTTCCCCACTAGGGAGTGGGGAGATTGAGAAGCTGGTATACAGAAGAGACTATTTAAAAGGAAGTTAAATATTTTATTTAAAAGAAAAATGGAAGTAAATATGCTATGGAAAGTTATGTTTTTGTTTGCTCTTTTGTTCTTGGTCATGTGTTTACTGTTTTTATAATACGTAAAGTTAAAATTTTAAAGTAGTTGTTTAATACCTACTCAAGATTGACAGCAAATACTAGTAATAGAATCAGAGTTTATAGCAAGCTGTGTGCAGTACCAAAAGTTAGAAAATTTACCTTGAGCAGTGTCAAGAGGCCTTGGTTCTTAGATGATTGGAGAAATAACTTTATTTTGTAAAGCACTTTTATTTAAATGTTAATTTAGATGTCAGCTAAATTTGGTGGGTGTTGTGGTACTTTGTTTATTTGAGGGGTTCTTAGAATACCTGAAAAGAATGAGAGGCTTGTTAACTACTTCCATCTGTTTCTTGAATCTGACAGGTGATGTTAAGTTGCTAGAAAGCAAACCATAGAAAGGTGTAAGGTTGGTAACTTAAAGCATCTTGTTTAACGTGCTTGTCTGATGAGAATCACCTGGGGCTCCTGTTAAATGTACAGACTCTCAGGCCTTACCCCAGACCTTCTGGATCATGTTTCAGGCGATCCTTCTGATCAGGCAAGCTTAGAAAAATAGTTGCTTTACACACTTTACACACTTTGCACACTTCTAAGTAGGAAGGTGATGGTGAATTTTTCTCTACCCAAGCAAGGGACAAATGCTTCTGACTTCTATGATTGTAAATTGGGACTTGGCCTCTCTAAATTGGTGTGAATATATTTATTAGGATTTTACCTGCCAACTTGGATTTTACATTTCTCTGGAACTTCTGCGGATGTCTAAGGAAGGTGCTAAAATTTTAAGTAGCAATCTCTGCTCTTTAATGTATTGTAAGATTGAGGAAGTGTAGCTTGTGTTGTGGAAGCTCAGTAAATTTGTAATAGTGAGGATTTAAAGTGTTGCAGGTAAGGGCTTCAATTTGCCTGAATGGCGGTAAATTGAAGTTTTTCTTGTGTGGTTTATTTGGGATATGTTTTCTTTGTATAATTTAGATATGAATAATTTGGTAGGCTTTGGGGTGTTTGTGGTTTTATCATTCATTTTATACTGAATAATCTTTTATGAGAAAAATCACTGTGCTTTCAGCAAATGCAAATAGTTCAACCTGTCTTATCCTATGAAAACGAGAGATAAATAATTAGGAAAAATTAACTATAGCACATGAGTTAATTCTGAAATTTTTATGGAAAAGCAAAAGACCCAGAATAACTAAAATAATATAAAAAAGAAGTACAAAGCTGGAGGAGTCAGACTTCCCAGTTTCAAAACTTACTGTAAAGCTATAGTAATCAAGATAGTGTAGTACTGTTACAGGATAGATGAGTGGATGGATGGATGAATAGATCTATTGATAGGCAGAGAGACAGACAGACAGATGGAATAGAGTTGAGGGTCCAGAAATGATCCCTTACGTTTATGGTCATTTGATGACAGTTCAGGAGGTCAGGGAGAAGAATAGTTTTTCCAACAAAGGGTTGGGACAGCTAGATTTCCACATGCAAAAATAATAATGATTTTGGACCTTTACTCTGCACCATACATAAAAATAAACTCAAAATGTAAGACAGACCTGAATGCAAAAGCTAAAACTATAGGACTTGAAGAAAGGAAAATACATCTTCATGACCTTGGGTTCAATGATTTCTTATATATGACACCAAAAGACCAAGCAACCAAAGAAAAAAGAAATAAGCCTTGATGAAAATGAAAACATTTCAAGGAACACCAGCAAAAAAGTGAAAAGATAGCCTATAGAATGGAAGAAAATGTTTACAAATCATATCTGATTACAAACTTGTAACCAAGATATTTAAAGAACTCATCAATTTAATAATGAAACAAAAACCCAATTTAAAATTTGGCAAGGAATTTGAATAGACATTTTTCAGAAGAAGATATGCAAATGGTCAAGGAGCACAAGGGAAAATGCTCAAAATTATTAATGATTAAATAAATATAAATCAAGCCCACAGCAAGTTATCACTTCACACTCACTAGAATGGCTATAACTAAAAAAATAAATAAATAATAATAGACAATAACAGATATCAACAAGAAGGTAGAGAAATTGGAAACCTATTTTGTTGACATGAATGTAATATGGTACAGTCACTTTGGAAAACAGTATGGTAATTTCTCAATATATTAAGCATATAGTTACCATCTGACTCTAATTCCACTCTGTGGAAAGAAAAGTCCATCAATTGATGGATGGATAAACAAAATGTGGCATTTATATAATGAATATTGTTTGGCAATAAAAGGGAGTGAAGTACAGATACATGATACAATGTGGATAAAAACATTATGCTGAGTGAAGATAGCCTTGTATGATATCACTTATTGGAAATAAACAAAATAGGCAAATCAATAGATATAGAAAGTAGTAGTTGGCAAGGCTTGGAGAAAGTGGACAATGGGATTAATTCCTTGAGTTCTAGGTTTCTTTGGGGGGTAAGGAAAATGTTCTTAAACTAGATTTTGGTGATGGTTATACAACTCTGTGAATACACTAAAAGCCACTGAATTGTATGCTTTAAAAAGATGAACTTCCTGTTATGTGAATTTCTCAGTAAACCTGTTATATTTTTTAAAATAACTATTACACAAGATATTTTGATGATAGATATCTTAAAGAACTTCAGATGGTGGAGACATTATTTCTAAGTTGGGTGGTAGATTAAAGGTTTACAAAAGAAGTGCGTTTGAGCTGAGTAGCTGTTAAGGAAGACCAAGCTTTAGATGTAGCTATTTCCAAAAGCAAGAGTTCTCTGAGTCCCAGAATTCAGCCTACGACAAAGTGAGAAACACAAGAATGTCTTAGTTCAGCTTAGCATTTGTAATGGGCCAGTGAAAAGATTTAATAAGCCAAGATATAACCAGAAAGGCAAGTTGGGCCCAAATTAGGGGGAACCTTAAATGCCAGCATAAGGAATTCTCTGCTGTATTTGGTCAGCTCTAGGAAGTTGATTAAAAGTGACACACCCCAGAGCTAAACTATATTCAAAAAGTTAATCAACAGCTGAGTATTGCATTAAACGGAAGGGAGAGAGCTCACCTGTGAAGATACCCATTACGAGTCTATTGCCATTGTTTGAGGAAAAGGCTTTTTTCTCTTTAAAATTGCCTAAAACTGGAATTACTTTGGTTAAATTCTGGAGTTCTGGGCCTTCTGATACCTACTTGGTGAATTTGAAAGGACACACACACACCCCATCATCATTCTACTTCATTTCCTGGGAAAATGAGTCACAGTTTCCTAGTAAAGAGCTGTCTGGGTTGCTAAACAATAGTGAGAAGGGGCCTGATGCTTTGGCTAACCCCTTCACTTCCTATTCACTTTGGCTCCTTTTTCTTCTATTGCTCACCACCTGTGCTTTGTTCTTATTGTCTCTTTCTTCCTTCCTCTCCCTTTTCTCTCTTCCTTCTGTTCCTAAATGGGTCTTCTGCCTCCTTTCCCTTCCGCTTTCCCTCCCTACCTCCAATCATGAGACAATTTAGCAGAGAAAATTACCAGTATTTTTTTGTACAACATAAAGAAAGCTATATATAAAAAAAAAGAGAATGAAGAAATCTTCTCATGAAGCATCTATGGAGGTATTAACATATAGGTGGTGTCAGTGAACATTTTAATGGAATGTATTCTACAAATAAAATTTTTTCTGGGTAAATTTTATATTAAATGAAAATTCTTTCAAGCCTGTAACTTTCAGATCTCATGAGAATCTCAATATTCTCATTTGTGTCTTGCCATTCAAGTCTTCTCTTTCGGTTTGAGGTCTTCTGTTTTGATGTCCTGAATTGCAAACTTAAGACCCAGGTCGTAGCTCAACTACTGCATTGTAAAGTGGTCATGACACTCCTGAGACATGGGGAACCAAAAGATTGTCACATTTTCATAGGTTCAGATTGTAGCTCAACTGCTGCATTCTAAAGTGGTCATCACATTCCTGAGACATTGGGAACCAAAAGATTGTCACATTTCATAGGTTCAAAATGAGGTTAGCTAAATTATCCCCACCAATTTATGATTTCTAGCATGCACTTTTTAATCCTAGATTACAATGATAAGGACATTTACTTTTTCATTGTTTATGCTATTGATAAGGACATTTAAAAGATGGCTGTAAGCATTTTCATCAAGGTTAGATTTTTCAGTATGCACATGCAGTTAAGACTGTTAGCTGTAGGTGGAGCTATACAGATGGAGTTATCCAAACTCAGAAGGAAGCCTGTTTAAAGAATTAGGCTTTGTATTTTGTTTTGTTTGTTTTTTGGTCTTTGTTGTGTATGTTTTGGTTTATGGGGAGTATTGACAGGTTGGTTAAAGGCAACACTAGGTGGATTGGTTCTTTTGCTCTATTTGAGTGAAACTGTTACGTTTGTTTTGAGACCTAATATTGAAGGCAAATGCTGTGATATCCTGAGATAAACAGAAGGAAGCAATGAGGGATAGAAACAAGGAGGGAGGGAGTCTCGGTGGAGCCAGGAGGGCTACTTTTAAATCTTAGCTCTGTCACTTTGGTTTTCTGATCTAAATTGCTTCACCTGTCTGAGCTTGAGTTTTATCAGCATAAGAAGAGGTAGCTGGGAAAATCAAATAAATTATTTCATGAGAAGACATGTCTGACTTATTATAACTGTTGAGTCCTGTAGAAACTTTAGCGAATTTGCCATTCATATTTTAGTAATAATATTTTAATGATATATACAACAGTTTAAAACTCACCCTTTTGGATAAGTATATTTCCAAGGGTATAATGTTCTGAATAAATTAGTTAAACCAAACCTGGTTATAACTGATACTCAGTAAATGGAATTCAGGTGTAGTCCAGAAGTCTATTCTCAAGGTGGCGCTGTTTCCTCATAAATGTGATGATGGTTTTATATATTTATCTCTGTTCTAAGTCAAGCAAATAATTAGACATATATTTGGGACTGGGTTTGCTTTCTGTAGTCCCCAGGCCTTCTTACCCTGTGGGGCCTTATCCGATACCCCATCCTAGAAATATACACATTTCATATTTAACTGTAATTTATACACGAGAATTATAGTACTGTTACATTTTTGAAGACATTAAAATGATACTTGAGATTTTACAGCTTTTTATATTTTGGAGCCACTTATGTTTCTAGGTCTCAAATATGTGAAAAGCTTGTAGGTTCTGGTTCCTAGTGGGATAAAGGCTTTATATTGCTCTTCCTTACACTGATTATATGGTATAGAGAAAAATATTCATGCCAAACTTCATTTTTGCTAGTGATCTGTATCAAGACCATCATACGAATTGTTTCCAACTTCTTGTCTGAAACTACACAATTTTACAGGTGTGGTCGTTTTGAGATTGATGTGAATTATTTTGTTTTGTCTCTTTTTAGATCCGGGGATTTCTGTCACGTTTTGATAATGTCCTTCCTGTCAGCTTGGCATTTGACAAATGTACAGCTTGTTCTTCCAAAGTAAGTCATTCTGAAATTTAGGGACTTGTCTTATAAAATAAGCCCATCAGCCTTACCAGTCAGAAGCATTAAAATCTAGGGCTTTGGGGGAAGGGGTGGAATCTAAAAAACCAGAAAGGGCTTTGTTTTCATTTATCTGTATCCATTCTCATAGGGTAGCTAGTCTGAGACAATTTGTTTATAGAGTACAGAGAGAGACTGAGTTAGATGTTTTATTTTTGTATTAATACTTGCATCTGGTAATTTTGGCTTAAGCTTTACTGGTCTTTATTCTTTCCCAGAGGGGTTTTCCTTCCCACAGACCATCATAGAGCAACTTTTAAGTGTTACTCAGAGAATGGGGGATACTAGGCAGTCTTGGTGGTTTGTCTTTTGGAGAGCTATATAATGACACAAGTAAGGGGAGGTTTGGAGCTTGGAGGGGGAAGCCAATAAAAGGGCCTGTTCAGCTTTGATCATTCCAGAGGCTCTAAAAATAGCTCTGGTATGTTCTCATTGTAATGGGATATGGCTAATATATCTCAAAACTACAGTAATGGCATCTCATTCTTTAATAGGCTTTGAGATGGTCTGAGTTATTTTTACATGCATGTTATAACTAATTTCCTTTTAGATGTCTCTTTAAGCCACTAATGCCCAGTGATTAACCTGAACTTTTAAAACTCATGATTCTTGATAAAACTTTCATGTTCAAGTATTATGCAAAATAGTGTTGTGGTCATTAATCCCAAACTCTGGCTTTTCAATTCTAATTTGAGGCCTCTTTGCTGTGTAGCCTACACCTGGCAGTCTGGAAGGGATTAAATTCTAGGGAAGTTTTCTCTATTCTGGGTTGACAAGCTTTCTTTGAAAACTTCACTTGGGTAATATCTTATGAGAAGTACAATCCTGACTATGTTCTCTAAAATGTTAACTCATATTTGACAACAGTTTTGATAAATTTGGTTAATTTTAGGTGCTCAAAAATTTAGAGTAATTATTTCTTTTTCATTTCAAAAGTAATCTAAGCTCCTGCTTTATCAAGTGTCTGTGTTGAGATTTAAAGTATACCATTTGTCAGTAGTTACTCATAAGCATGTTCTTTCTATAGTTTAAGGTATCTTATATTTGCTCAAGTCGAGGCTTCAAGAATGTCTATATGCACTTCTTTTTTCAGAAATGCAAGTTTTAGGATTATATGCCTTTTAATGGAGCACATTTATTTTTGAATGGCTGACCTAATAGATCTCAAAATAACTTGACAGTAGTATTTTCATATTGAAATTATTTGGCACAGGTGCCAGGTTTTTTGCGGCTTTATGTAGATCTGGCTAGTCAATGAAATAAAAGTAATTGGACTCTCTAAGTGAAATGCAAACACTCATTCTTTTTTCTTTTCATTCTAATTAAATTAGCCCTTGAGGTACTGTTTATAAAATAATCACAAGCCTCCCAGTTAACTGAGGTCCCTTATATTGTATTTTTTTGAAAAAGAATAGCTTTGCATTTTGTTTTCACACTTATTATAAGCATTACATTAAATATAGGTATCATTTTTTTGTTAGCAAAATTATTTCCTCTTGGTGGTCATTCTGAGAGTCCTGCTTTACATAAACATGCTGGCTGATTTAATACAAACTGACTTGGATTTTAACAGCTGTGCTATTCCCATAGTGATCACTTTTCATGTGGTCAGGGTATTAAATTTCTTTTGTGTTGGAAAGGTTGCTTCATTGGTACACTATTTCCTTACAGTAGAAACACAGCATTTACTTACTTGGCTAACTTCTTTATTCACTTAGGAAAATGTCATTCTCTATTATCTGCAAACCCAACATTAATACTTTGAAATGACAGATCCAATTACGTTTTCGGCTCTGTGCAAGTGAATTTTTCTTAATGCATACTTAGCATAATATTTTTTATACTGAGTCACATCATAGTTGTTATTGTTTCAAAAAGATTCTTTGAGCTAAAAATGACTTTTCAAAAATTCTCCTTGCCATCTATGAAGTAATTTTTTCCCTTGGTAGTTTGCACTTTTTTTTTTTTCTAGAATCGAGGCCATGCTTGTCTTGATTGAACCACAAATGCAGACAGAAAGATTTGGGGAGGTAGAATAAGTTCAAGTGAGTAATAATGTTCTTGTTCATATATATTATATGTATACACTTTCTGTAAGGTCTAAGGTAGGGAAGAATACAGTTCTCTGCTTCTGTGTCAGGGAAGGCTGAATCATCTACATATAAATGAATCTTACCCTGTTTGAGTTTAGCTTGGCATGTAGCCAGGTGAATTGTTCCATTTTACAGAAAAGCTACTGAAGAATCTGGATAGAGGGGAATGGTGAGCAGTTACTTCCATTTAGCTTTTTGTTGATTACCTTGCAAGACTTTCAAAAATGACAATATCTGTCACTGGGATTTCAAAAAACCCTATTGGAAGGTACATGAGTTGTTTTTAGTTCTAAAATGGAATTTAGAGCCAACTACAATTTTGTGGAATTATTTTACTGTCAGAGAAAAAAAATATCATTTTGAAACCAATATTCTTGAAAGAGTTTCTCATAATACATCTAGTTAGTTTGTTGTTATTAGCCTTTCACCTAGATATTTTTGGGGAAAGTTAGGGTATTTTTTGTTAATTTTATTTTTTTGGTATAATCTTAAATTTCAAGAATAGTACAGGAGTTCCTGTATACGCTTTACCCAGATTCACTAATTGTTTACATTTTGCCCCATTTGTGCCTAGAGGCTCCTTTTTCTCCCTGCTCCTCCACACCCTTCTCTTTTTCTTAAAAATTTGAGATTAAGTTGGAGATATTGTAGTCATTTATAACTAAATACTTCAGTGTATTTCTGAAGAACAAGGATAGATATTCTCTTACCTAAACACAGTTACCAAATTCATGCAATTTAATGTTTATACAATACTATTACCTAATCCACAGTGTATATTTCAAATGTTGTTATTTTTACCAGTAGTGTCCTTTATAGTTTTTTCCTCTCAGACCAGGATCCAGTTCAACCTCAAACAGTTGCCTTTAAGTGTCACGTCTCTTTGGCTTCCCTCAATCTGGAAAAGCTCTTTATCATTTCTTTGTCTTTGTTATCGGTCAACATTGATATTTTGCTAGTTATTTTATAGACTTTGCCTTGATTTGGATTTGCCTACTGTTTCCTTATGGTCAAGTTCAAGTTCTGGATTTTTGGTAGGAATACCAGAGAAGTAATGATGTATCCTTCTATCAGGAGGCACATCATGTATTTTAACCCCTTTAGTGATGTTAATATCCCCCTTTCTATGCTTGTAACTAACTTCCCCAACAGTGAGAAACCTGGATCCCATAACCCTGGATATATTTATTTACTTGCTCAAGTCTAGATTACATCGAAAGCAATTTCAAAATTGCTAGCCCATACTCCTGCAGAAAGTAACCCTACTAACTAGAGTTTAATTGTGCATGGTTCCTTTTTTTCTAGGTAAAATTTATACACAGTGAAATATATGAATCTTAAGAAAACTCTGTAAGTTCTGACAAATGTATCAACACCTATGTAACATATATTTTAACTAAGACATAGAATGTTTTCATTATCCCAGAATGTCCCTTTGTACCCTTTTCAGTCAATCTTGGGGGAGGGAGCTAGAATGTTGATTATTGTGACCATTCTTTTTCCCCATAAGGGGAGAGCCAGGCACATTCTGGTGTTTTATGAACTGTAGCCTTGTTTCTACAACCAAGAAATTTCTCTCAGATCCGCAGTCAGGAGCAGAACTCTGCTTAAAGAGACTGTGTATTCTTGCTCCTGTTGCAGTTCTGTCACAGACAACTTTTGGGATATTGCAGGGATAGCTTGTTGTGAGAAAGCATGACCCAAACTTGGTTTTCCTATCATCTGGGGCCTATCTGCTGCACAGATTTAGCAGGATGTGCCCAGAAACCCATCTTGAGATTTTGATTAGTGATTGGCAACCCTAATAACAGACTCATTGTGGTGTTTACTATGCATTGGGCTCTTCTGTTTATTGATGGCTTATGATTAAACATCCCAAAGTAGCGTATTAACTTTTTGTGTGCATCTGTGTTTGTGTCTTGAGGACTGATAGAGAGGGTGGTGTAGAATCATATATGTTAGCCGGTATCATCATTTGGTATACTTTTTTTTTTTTACTTTTGTCATAGCCACCCTATCCATTTATCTTTTGATATTACATAACCCTACCTTTTCTCTGTTATATTTCTTTGTAAATGAAAAAGTATGATATATCAATGTTAAACTTGGCTATTTAAACTTTAAGAAAAAACACTCTCCCAAAGCAACCTATTGCCTAAGATCTCTGCAAACATACTATTTTGAGGCTAGAAAGGCAAATCATAGATTTGCAAGGAAATGTTAAAGTCTTATTGTTTGTCTATGAGCAGGCATTCATTCATTCAACTGACATTTGAGTCCCTGCTGAATGCCAAAGATATAAAGATGATTAAAATCTTTATAAGGATTTCTTAAAGATGACTTTAAGAAACACTATCTAGAGGATGAGAGAGACATATAAAAAAACAGTGATCATTTCCCATGTATTGTCATAGACTCTGCAGTCAAGGCACATCCTCTTGTTTATGGTGTCCTAATACCAGCTTATAGACAGGAAAGACCTGGGAAGGCCTTGCAGAGTGACATTCAAGTTAATGTTCAAGGATGAGTAGGAATTTCTAGAAACACATGGGAGAGTGGACAAGGGGATGGCATTCTAGGCAGGGGGAATTGCACATTTATGAAGTTGTTCAGTATAGCAGTTGTGACAGAGCCTGAGACACCTAATGCCCTACAAACTGTTCTCTTGTCTTTGTGAGTGCCATTTCAATTTCAGCTATTCTTAATTTGGAATCTGGTGTACTTTGTCGAACACTTAAGGCTGCTGGTTTGAATTTTATAATTCCACATAAAACTCTTTCTCACCTTAGGGGGTTTCCTAGCCTTAGGAACCCAGCAGCTGCAACAGGGTAGTTGGAGGCCAGGAAGCTGGTCAGGGGATTTCCAGGGTCCTGGCTCTTCTCTGTTGCTGGCTGGCTGAATGACCATGAGGAAGGTGCTCCCCCCTCTTTCCGCCTCCCATTTCTTCTTTTATTAAATGAGTCAGTTGGATGAGATAAGCTCTGGCTCTTTATTGACACTCTAAGTTACTGACTTTTATACCTTGTTTACTTAATTTTATTCTTTATTCCACAGCAATCATTTTAATTATTTTAAAAAATCAGAAAATATATTTAAGAGTAAAAAAAGATAATCATATTCCAAATCACCACTAACTGTTGATCTTTACCCTTCTTGACTTAGAGCTAACATCTATTTAGATATAGCTACATGTAGATAATTTTTTACCCTGAGCATTCCTATTATCAGTTTGAAATTAGCTTTAGAGAGGGATTTATTGTGCTACATCAAGGATACTCCCTGCCCCTCTGATATGATAGGGTTTTAAATCTCAATCATTTACAAGGACTGGCCAGAGCCCAAGAGGAAGAGTTCTCCAAAGTTTGTGCCAGGAATTTTTGCATACAGCTTTTCAGTGACAAATATTACTCAAAACTGGACTACGGACAGGTTTTCTTTCTCCTTTCCAACAGGGACATAAATCTCTGATTTGGAAAATGATGAGTAACCTCCAGGTTCCCTTTTCCTATCTCCTTTACCCAGTGAGGCCTTGAGTCTTCTAGTTTAATGTGTGATGAATTCCATATGTATGGTTGTGTGGTATAAACTGTATCCCACATCTTATCCTTAGCAACTAGTGTTTCTCCAATCTCCAGAACTGCTTGGTTCCCAAAAGGAGATGGAATATGCAGCCAGAGCCAGTGTGGAGTATTTAGTTACAAACTCTAACCTCAGAGCTTTTGGCTCTTCACCTCCTTGAAAAAATCTTGGACATTTCTCCCTTTGCTTCAATTTCCTCATCCATAGAGTGGGGAAAATATTTTCTGTTTCCCAGGGAAATTGCAATGGCTGACGTGTCTCCAGTTCCCTGTGACCAAGTACCAAGGCCTTTGCCCACTCTTGGGACTGATGTTGACATCAGAAATTAGAAGAAAACAGAGACCCCTGTGATCACATTTCGTCCCTGGTCTTTGGAATCCTTTCTGGGCTCACTGTTTGTTCACAAACAGGTACAAGGAGAGTCCTGATTGAAGGTCAAGGCTGCCCTGGCTTTGAGAGGCTACAGAAATCTTCCGTCATAACTCATGACAACCACTGCCAAACCCTTTTCTGTGCTCGCACAGAACGCAGTCTTGCTTATTATGATCTGTGGTCTTCTGAGGCCACCTAATCAGTAGTTAAAGCCTGCACTGCTTACACCTTTCCCTATCACCTGTGGCCACAAAGACACACCAGCTTTTGCCTAAACACATTTTTTTTTTCCTTACAGGATCCTTTTTACCATCCAGACCAGAAAGATTAGGACTTGGTGTTCCTTACATAGTTCCACTGGCTGCCTGGTCCCAGAATATTCTTCAGGTTATTGAAAATATGGGTTCCTTTTAGTTTGGAATTAATCTCATTCACTTTAAGCCTTCCCCCCCAGGTCCATCCCTTAACATAGTGGTTCTTAAGTTTTTAGAGTCATGGGCCTTGGTTAGACTGATGAAAGCAGTAGACCCTGCTCTCCTGAAATATGCAGAGCTGGACAGTTTTGCAGACAATTTCAGTAGCTGCATGAAGCCCCTGAACCATGCCAGTGGATCCTAGTGTAGCACCCTTGCTGCGTGAATTTTTCTTTGGTGCCATTTCCAAACTCTCCTGAATGAGACACTGGAATGAGTGTTGTAGCCAGTCCCATCCCCACAATGACCTCTATGGCTTTAGAATGTCACCAGCTCTCTAGGAGGACTTGTTTTTCTCAACTATAGTAAAGAGAGATACAGGAACTGATAGATCACTAGATTTTGTTTTATGATTCTGCGATTGTAGAATTTCTTGATTGTCTTCTTTCTTTCTTTCTTTCTTTCTTTCTTTCTTTCTTTCTTTCTTTCTTTCTTTCTTTCTTTCTTTCTTTTTTTAAGCCCAATTGCATTCCACTGGGGGACAGGGAAAGACTGACTTTACTCAGTTCTAGGAGTTAGTTTTCCCTCCTTTGGTGGTGCATTGATTTGACCCCTGTTGGGCAAAGAGCCCCAACTATCATCTGTTTATGTTCCTTTCTAACTTCTGATTTATATAATGCATTCATCTTCTTTCCCTCTCCCCCTACCTTTAATACCTTTTGGAAAGTAAGGAGGAAAGAACACAGTAGTAACTAATGGATTTTTGAAATAAGGGAGCCTTCAGCTTGAATTGGGAAACTATGAATGTCCATACTTGTGAATAAAGTATGTGACTATTTAAATTGAATGCTTAAAACACCAAAATACATATTTATAAGAGTTTAATTCCTATCATCATAGCAGTCCAATTCAACAAACATTGGAGCTCCTATTTGTATCATGTAAAAATGAATATATTCATTTTTCATTTACAAAGGTGAACAAGGCAGCCTCTGATGTTTTTGATATCCTTCTGCACAAGCTAATAAAGTTATATTGTATGCTTATACAGTTCAAACATATCAAATTACTTAAACATCCTTACCCAAGAAAAGTTCCTAGCTTAGAAGAGCTAACCAATTTCTAGCAAGTGGTAGTAACTGATTAAATATATTTGAATGGTAAGAAAAATGAATGATTTTTAAAATTACATTTTATTGATTATGCTATTATAGTTATCCTGATTTTTTCCACCTTTGTCCCACTCCATCAGCAACGCCCATTCCATTAGGCAAAACCCCACACTTGTTCATGTCTCTGGGTCATGCTATAAGTTCTTTGACACCTCCATTTCCTATACTGTACTTTACATCCCCACGACTATTCTGTAACTACCTATTTGTACTTCTTGATCCCCTCACCTCCTCACCCATTTCCCTGCACACTCCTCCCATCTGGCAACTATCAAAAGGCTCTCCGTATCCACGATTCTGCTTTGTTAGATGCACTTATTGATAGATATGTATTTTTGCCATTTTAGTGTTCATAGTTTTGATCTTCTTTTTCATAAGTAATTCCCTTTAACATTTTATATGATAATGGTTTGTTGATGATGAACTCCTTTAGTTTTTTCTTATCTGGGAGGCTCTTTATCTACCCTTTCATTTTAAATGATAGCTTTGTTGGGTAGAGCAATCTACATGCTTTTCATGACTGAATATTTCTTGCCAATCCCTTCTAACGTACAAAGTTTCTTTTCAGAAATCAACTGACAGTCTTATGGGAACTCCCCTCTAGGTAACTAAACTTTTTTCTCTTGCTGCTTTTAAGATTCTCTCTTATCTTTATTGGACTTTTGGCATTTTAATTATGATGTGTCTTGGAGTGGGCCTCTTTGCATCCACCTGATTTGGTACTCTGTGCTTCCTGGACTTACATGTCTATTTCCTTCATCAAATTAGGGAAGTTTTCTTTCATTATTTTTTCAAACAGATTTCCAATATCTCCTTCCCTTCTCCTTCTGGCACCCTTATGATGTGAATGTTGGACCTCTTGAGGTTTTCCCAGTGGCTGCTTATAGTATCCTCATTTTTTAAGATTCTTTTTTATATTTTATTTTATTGTTGTTCAATTACAGTTGTTCCATCTCCCCATTGTTCTTCCTGCCCCAGCCATTTTCCTGCTGCCACAGTCAATCCCCACCCTGTTGTCCATGTCCATGGGTCCTTTATATTTGTTCCTTGATTCTCTTTTCTTCTTTTTCTGATTGGTTGTTTTTTGCTTCCTTATGTTACAAATCATTGATTTAATTCTTGGCTTCATCCACTCTTCTGTTGCTTCCCTGTACATTGTTCTTTATTTCAATTAATGTATCCTTTGTTTCTGAGTAGATCTTTTTTATGCTGCTGAAGTCCTAAGTTCCTTGAGCATTCTTGTATCTAGTGGTTTGAACTCTGCATCTGATAGATCTCTTATCTCCATTCCATTTAGCTTTTATTTTAGAGTTTTTAATCTGTCCTGTTTTTGGCCATATTTCTTTGTCTCCTCATTTTGACAGCTTCCCTGTTTTCCTTTCTATGTATTAAGTGGAGCTGCTTTGACTCTGTGTCTTGGTAGTGTGGCCTAATGTAGTAGGTGTCTTGTAAGGTCAGTGACACAGGCCCCATATCACCCAAGCTTGGTTCTTGAGATGCACTCTCTAAGTGAGTTACATACACCCTCCTTTGTAATTGAGCTTTGGCTGCTGTTGGTAGATCATTGGGAAGGATTTACCCAGGCCAGTTGGCTGCAAGGACTGGCTGTGACCATTGACTACCAATCTCCACCCTCTGAGCAGGATCAGCTGTGCAGGGGCAGGGTGGTGGTGGTGCTCTAATGTGATCTGTAGTTGTCCACTGGGTGTGTTGGCCTTGGGGTTTCTCGGGTGGTGCAGGCCATGGTCAGCCCCCACTTGCATTTTGCTGGGGGCCACCCTGCCTGAGCTATAAAGAAATCTGAGATGGCTGCTACTTTTGCTGTGCCTGGAGATTTCTAGGCAAAGCCAAGCTGTGAATCTAGGCTGGCTGCTGTAGTGGTGGACCTGGGGCTCACTCAGGACAGCTGTTGTGTGTTTTAGAGGATGTAGGAAGTTGTTGAAGCCTAAGCCAAGACCAGCCATTCAGCCATTTATATGGAAAAGCAGCTTGGGTGAGCCTGTAAGGTGGGTGGATCAGAGTTTCTGAGCATCTCCAAGGTGGATCAAACAGTGTTAGCCAGGTTGATGGAGTTTCAGATATGGCACCAGCTTGCTGGTTCTGTAGGGGAAGGGTTTAGCACAGGGAAATGGCCTCTGTTGGCCTGTTGCCTGACATTTTAGGTTTTCCCTATATACCACTGGTGGCTTTCAAGCTGCTACCCTGGGTGCTGGAGCTCAGTGGGAGTGAGTCTTGAGTTAGGTGAGTCTGTGTGTGGGTTCTTTAAAAGGAACTGCTTGGGGCTCCAGCAGTTTCATCTACTGACTCAATCCCCACTGTTTTTTGCAGCCAGAAATTGTGGGAACTTATCTTCCTATCACTGGAACCCAGGGCTTGGGGATGTGGTGTGGGGCTGGGATGTTTCACTTCAGAGATATCCCTTTCGAGTTTTTATCCACCACATGTGGGTGTGGGACTAGCCTGTTCCGTGTCTGCATCCCTCCTACCCGTCTGGATGGATGTGGTTTCTTTAATTCTGTAGTTGTCAGACTACAGTCAATTTGATTTTTTACAGTGCTGAGTGATGGTTGTTCTATATTTTAGTTGTAATCTTAATGTGGTTGTGTGAAGAGGTGAGCCATGTCAGCCTATGATACCATTTTAACCAGAAGTTTTAAATGAATTATTTGGTAGATAAATAAATGACACAGAAGGAGAGGAAAAAACAAAGATACCTTTTGCCCTCTAGGAACTCACAGCTAGGAGGTAGCTAAGACTCAGTAAGCAGAACACCCTTCGCCTACTAGTGTGGAGGTGTGATTTATCATTGAGCTATAAATGGTAGCTATTATTGAATGCTGCATTTCAGTATTCTGAATATTTATTCTGCTGAGCTTCTTTCCAGCTTTTACTATCTCAGTTGCTTTAGTTAATACTTCTGATGATTTGTTATTGTGTTGGAAGATCATTTCCAGAGTATATTAAAACAGGGAGCTTTTGGGATTCATCTAGGCGATTTAGTATTTTATGAAAGGGCACATTCTGTCAATGAGTTCTTTGAAAGGCTTTGCTAGCTCTCTTGCAGAACTTTTAAGTGTCTCACCATGTTATTTTTAGTAAAGGGCCTTTCAGTATCCTGTCCAGGTATTTCTAAAAGTACTTACAAGTTCTTTTCTTTTGCTGGAGAATATGTGATAGAACTGTTTGAGAACATCCTATTCCTAAAGTTACTGTCCTTATAACTTGTTTATATAACATTTTATGTGATGGTAGTGATAAATACTAGAATGTCTGGTTTTCCCTAGTTTTAAGTAAGTCTTTCATCATAAAAGTTTTGTTAAAAGTTTTTTTTTTTAAATGAGAAGAAAAGACTACATGTTTGTTTTTTTAAACATCTTGAATTTACAGCCCTCAGACTAAAATTGGAAAATACCTCTCCTGTGGTCCTAAAGTGACTGCAAGTGTGCTAACTATGAACAGTCATAGGGGAACAGACATAGCAACTTTTGTGAATTAGAGGGACCATCGTGACACTATATAAGTATGTATTTAACAGTGTCTTGAGGAATGGCAGCCTCATTGGCATAACTTCCCATTCTTCTATGAGAACTGCTTTGAAAGGTATGTGAATAGGCACAAGGCCTGGAGTCAGAACTTACCTCTCATTATTGTTCTGGATGGCTTAGGTGGTTTTGTAGTTGACTCTTGAGTCACTGGGGCATTTCAGTGTTTTTAAGATCTTTATCAGCACTCCAACTTGAGATGGAAATCTATGCCAAAGTTTATTTTTATGTTATTTGTGAAGGCTGGAGAGCAAATTTGGGTTTCTCCCAGTACTCAGTTGTGCTTTACATTCCTCTTTCCTTTTATGTCATCAGCTCTTTCATAAAGGAACTTGAAGGAGATGGTAACAGAAATGGGGATTGAGGCAATTAGCAGTGTTGCTCATATATCCCAAATGTGAAGCTCCATGTTGCTCTTTCTTAAAGAAGAAAGCCTGACTAAAAACCACCACAAGATTTCTACTGTGCCCATATCCAGACCTTCTGTTTATTCAATTTGGCCTGACAGAATTCAGTCACAATGCAAGGAGACTTTAAAAAACAAATGAATGCAAAATGACTTACTAGTAGAATAATGTACATAAATAAGAAAAAAACCCATCAGCTGACTGTACTGGAGGAGTAAGAGTTTTATTTCACATCTGCTTTTCTTGGCCTAATCACTCATTGCTTCCTATTATTGAGAATATTCCAAAAGACACTTACACCTGAAAAATGAGGCCTCTATCACCCTATTATACTCCCTGTACAGGGACTGCAAGTCCCAAGAAATAGACCCTTTCACAGTGTTCCCTGGGGAAGGTATTGTGTCTGTTTCAGTTCTGCTGTGCTAAAAACAGTTGACAAGTTCTTCTTGGGAAATTGCTTCAGATCTCACAATATTTTCCTGCTAATAGCCTCAGCAGTGGTGAATTCTTGACCTTTGAGGGTGGGTTTTATTTTTTGGAAAAAGCATAAAGTAATTTGAAGCTATGTGTTGTGAATAAAGGGAAAGAGCAAGAAAAAAATTAAAATTTTAAAAAGAACCGAGTTCTTTTTAGAGTTATAAATAGCTTGTGGGTCTGAATAAGTGAGGGCATCAGTTCAAGGGAACTCAAAGTACACTGACCTTTCGACTAAGAGGTGGCAGAGAGGTAACGTTTGGATATGGTCGGTGCTGTCGAAATGAGCACTGGCTGTAGAGAGAATGCCGTCTACTCACTGTGTGACCCATGACAGGTATCTCAAACTCTCTGATATTCAATTTCTTTTGGTGGAGAATAATTAAAATACCATTATAGTGGCGATGAAGATTAAATGAGAACTTCTATGCTGAGCGTCAATGTAGGATACACTCCATAAATCTTTCTGATTGCTCCTTTGTATGAGCAGAGATCAGATGCCATTCCCATTTCCTTTCACAAATGCACTCACTTTGTAATTTACAGTCATAAAATCTTTAAATCTCTAGAAGTTGACAAAAAGGGAGAGGAACCAAAAATGATGAACAATTCTTTTAAAAGGACATGGCATCAATAGGTGAGAAAATATTAATCTGCAGGTTATTAAATTCTTTGTCTTTTTCTTTACTTTTTTCCCTTTTCCTTTCAAGTAGGCTCTCCATATAGAGGTTTCATTATTATTCAAGATGAAATTGAGGTTTAATGTTCCCAGTAGTCTGCACTCTGGGAGGGGGTAAATCCTCTTACTTCCCGAAGTATCTGTGAGCAACGTCAGGCTCACAACTTGAGAGATGAGCTGACGTAAACTTGGGGAATGGCTCCTTGACTGTGTTCCCTCTGAATCCTGAATTCCTCTGTACTCTTAGAGGCAGGGACATAAGAGACCCAGGATGGCAGTTCTGTGACAGCACCAGGCCTGCTGCCTATCAGTGCAGTTGGTCTTGTCTCTGTCCCACCAAGCTTTTCAGAAGCTGTTCCAGCCTTACCCTGCCCCACCAGCTGTTGCTATAAATGGAAGCCAGTGGAATACCAACAGGATGCACCAGCTGCCTTACCGTAATCTTTTCAAGTGCTGCATCTTTTTTCTCCTCCTTTATCATGTTATGGAGATTTTCATTGTCCTATTCAAACTTCTGGAGAAGTGGCTGACAAAAGGGCTTCCCAGTCTATCAGGTGGAGAGATCTTAAGGCTCAGAGAAATGACATAACTCTCAGTTCACTTACTTACCATATGAAACATCTCTCAGGCAAAGATATAACAGGATTAATTCACACTTGAGAATTCCCATGTACTCTTTTGGAGGGGAGAAAATAATCACTTTAAATTTTTAGCAGTTTTGACTACTGGTTGGTTAAGGTTTTTGGAGAACCAATTGGTTAACGCTCTTTGTGGGACTTGTCCTTTTAAAAGGGAATCCTGATACCCAGAAGAATATATTTCTTATAGTTATGTCTTTAGACTGCACCATCAGGAAAATCATGTGGGCTAGATTGGGCCCTCCAGCACATATGCAGGGTGGAAGGTAAGAGTTCAATAGTTTTTCTTCAAGAAGTTGTTTGTGGCAAACATAGCTTACTTTCCCATTTTGGTTAATTTTCAGCTCAAATATTTTTTAAAAATATTTGGAGGATAGGGACAGATAGCTGCTAAGATTCCAAGAAGAGTACTGTTTTGAAAATGCAAATGTTTCTGTTTTGCATTTACTTCATGAAGCAGGATAGTTTGCCTCTCATCTACCTATTCCTTTGAGTACAGATATTGTTTAAATGGCATTCTTTTGAGTTGAGTACAGAGTCCAACTGGTTGTGGGGAAATCACACTGGGTCAAAGTAATTGGGATCATTGCATTCCAGGGACCAAGGAACAGAATGATGTTATTTTTGGCAGGCTCCCAGATGCAGCAAAACCCACACCCCAAAACTGTCTCCATAGTTTCCTGTGGTTTTCTCATTAAAGAGAAACAGGGTCCAGGATGGCTAGTTTGGACATCATCAGCATGACATTGCTGCTTTGAGGTTATGTCCCAAAAGGCTTCATTTAGGAAATTTGATGCACCATAATTGTTGCAAACAGAATTGAGGCAGTTTCATTGCTTCCAGTAGTGCAGATCTTTTTGGTAGAAATTAGAAACTTCCAATCATTGCAGGCTATCATGCTACCATGTGGTCTGTAATAATAGTGTCAAGTCTCAAACCAAAATTGCTACACAGGTGAACATTTATTAGCAAGCAGGCAAGTTAGTTGTTCAGCTTGTTCTTATAACCTGAGAAAAGCTCCAGCCCTCATCCTTTCCATGTGTATCTCACATCAGAGGTTCAGTAGTGACAGATGCAGACATATCCTTGTTACATGATATATCATCTAACCTTTGGGCTGGATCAGGTGAGGCAATCCTGTGAAGTCTCCAGACCCAGGACCGGAACATTAGGCCTAGAGCGCCACTTCAAAAAGTGTTTGTGTGTCTTGTTTCCCAGATCCTTATAACCCACATGTATATTAAGGTCAGAGATTGCTGTGCAAAATTTCCATCCAACCCTTGTATCTTAAACAATATTACTTTCAATATTATATTACTTTCATCAGAAAAATTATTTCTCCGCTTCTTTGTATTCATTAGAGAATCCCCTAGTAAAAATTTAGATATCTGTAGTTGATATACACTGACTATATAGGCTGGACTTCTAATTAGTCTTTCAAATATGAATTACTCACACCTGGAGTATGCATTTCTAGTAGGGTGCCTCAAATACCAATTATGTACCCCTAGTATGTAAAGGGATAGTGTGGGATAAATATCATATGTGTATACATTCTGCATGCTGAAGTCTTTTAAAGTAAGTTATAGATACTATAACAATAGGTATCTGTTTGTTTGACTTTGGAATATTGCATCTTCTGTAATGTTGCCAGCCATTGATGAATGACCTAAAGTGTCTGTTGACCTCTGGCCTGTCGTGATGAATTATTCAGAGTCATGGATGAATGCAGGTAACTCTAAGTGAACATTGACTGTGTAAAACAGTATAATGTTAGACATTTATTTTTTTTAAATATAGAAAACTTTAAAATGTGGGACAGAAATAACAGTTGGGAGGCAGTAAATGGAATTAGTCTGTTCTAAGGTTAACGTTATCTTGGAAGAGGGTAAAGGTGTCAATGTGTGACTATAATAAGTCAAGGGTATATGTTGTAATTAATACTTAAGATTAAACAAATAGAAAAGTTTTATAACATAACTAATAATGGGGCAAGTCTAATGAAAAAACAATTTTATTTTATTTATTTATTTTTAAAGATTTTATTTATTATTTTCAGAGAGAGAGGAAGGGAGAGAGGCAGGAAAGGAGAGAGACATCAATGTATGGTTGCCTTTCACCTGTCCCCAGCTAAGGACCTGGCTAGATACCTGGCTTGCAACCTGGTTAGGTGCCTTGGCTAGGAATAGAACCAGCGACCTTTGGGTCCCCAGGCCGGCACCAATCCACTGTGCCACCAGCCAGGGCCCAAGAAAACAATTTTAAAGAATAAAAAAAAAAAACATAGAACGAGTAAAACACATAAGGAACACAAGGAATGGTGATAGACTTAAACCCATATGCATCAGTAATTACATTAAACGTAAGTTGACTAAAGGTTGTAGTTGAAAAGGCAGAGATTTTCAGATTAGATTTTTAAAGTTATATGTATTATGCAAACAATATATCTTTTTTTTTTTTTTTTAATATTTTATTTCATTATTTTTAGAAAGAGGGGAAGGGAGAGAGGCAGAGAGGGAGAGAAACATCAATGTATGGTTGCGTTACACCTGCCTCCAGCCACAGACCTGACTGGAGACCTGGTTTGCAACCTGGTTATGTGCCCTGGCTGGGGAATCGAACCTGCAATGTTTGGGTTTGCAGGCCGGCACCTTAACCACTGTGCTACCAGCCAGGGCCTACAAACAATATAGCTTAAGTGCATGGATACAGAATGATTAAAAATAAAAACATGCACAGCTTCTGAGTTAGCAAACACATGGAGATTCAGGGAGAGTGGCGCCCCTGCAGAGGCATGGAAGTGCACTCTTTCTCCCTATCTTATTCATTATTCCATCTGGCTGTTTCTGGGCTACATCCTATTACAATAAACTGGTGATAAAGATTAGCAAGTTGGGATCTGGTAATGACTTTTAGATGTTCTTTCAAAGACTTGGAATTGTTTTAGGCAGAACACAGTATGCTAAAAGTTAAGTAGTAAACCAATTCAGCAGGTATCCACTGTATCACAGTGCCTATGAAACATATGAGTTAGTGGGAAAGTTGTATGATTCAGCTCTTAAATATCAACTCACTGTGGCCCAGGTTTGGGGAGGGATGGTATTCAAACTAGCCAATTTCATAGTTTCCATTTGACTGTTAAGATTATGCCATAGTTTTAAGAAAGTATATCGATAAAATATATATTTCACGGAAAGCATACAGTATATCATTTGATTCACATTTTTCTGCAGTGAAGAATTTTACAGAAATTGCTTCTAAATTCAGGAAGAAATAAATACATAAATTTAGGGGGACATTTCAAAATTTGGACAAAAATAATCCAATATTATTGAGAATTATGAATGATCAACTGATGTTTCTCAATGAGCATTTATTGACAACATGGGATTATCACACAGGCCTTTGTTTAGGCATGCCATGTATCCTCCAAGCAGCCACAGCAGTGTTCCAAGGAATCTCATGCTCTGTTTGATGTCAGAATCAAAGTCATCCTTCTAAGTTTTGAGGAGGTTTTTCTTAGAGCCTTCACAGTATAGGCTGCAGAAAGGATTCTGAGAGAAGTAGCCTAAGAAGGTTCTTTAGAGAGCCCCTATTGAATTTGTATGATATATCACTCAGAAAGAATGATAGGTGAACTGATAAAAGTAAAGTTGTGTGTATTTATTTAAAAAGAAAAACATGTAAAAATGCATGAGTATATAATGTAACATGTATACAGTGTAACTATAACCACAGGATAGTTGGTGTGGTTATGTTAATATTAGACAAAATAGACTTTAAGACAAAAAGCATTACTATGTAATATGTTAACTTCCTAATGATAGGGTTTAATTTACCAGGAAGATAGAATTCTAAATTTGTATATACCTAATAACATGATTACAAAGTATACAAAACAAAGTCTTGTAGAACTATTAAGAGAAATGGACAATCTCTAATCACAGTGGAAATTCTTAAAAAATATTTCTCAGTAATTGATGAATTACTGATGAATTAAATGGGGGAGAAAATGTTTTTTTCCCTTCCTTCATAGGGAAAAACTTTTTCCCTACAGTGTTTCTCTCCTGAGTCTCCTTTACTACTCACGCAGAACATTTTACTTCTGGTCACTAATAGTGTGGATGTTTTTCTCCACCCCAAGCAATTCTCTGTAACACCAGGTGGGTGTCCTACAATTTAACTCAGTTTATATAAAAGTTATGATTACACTATACTGTGGTCTACTAAATGTTCAATAGCATTATGTCCAAAAAATGTACATACCGTAACTAAAAATATTTCATTGCTGGCTAGAGTGTCATCCCATATATCAAAGTGTGGCAGGTTTGATTCTGGTCAAGGCTCATATCTAAGTTGTGGTTCCATCCTGTTTGAGGAATGTATGAGAGGCAACTGATCAGTGTTTCTCTCTGCCCCGTCCTCCCTAAGTATCAACACAAACATATCCTCAGGTGAGGGTTAAATTTTTTTTATTAAAAAATTTTTAAACACCTTATTGCTAAAAAGTGCCAACCATCATCTGAGCAGGATTGCCACAAATCTTCGGACTGTAAGAAAATGCAGGATCCATGAAGTGCAATAAAGCAAATCACAATAAACTGGGGTATGCCTGTACAGGATACAGATAAAGCAGTACTGAATAGAAAAATAGCATTAAAAGAGAAAAGATCCAAAATTAATGGGCAAATATGTAGCTCAAGAAGTCAGTAAAAGAAGCACAATAAATACAAACAAGTAGAAGGTGGAAAGTGCTAAAGAGATCAGCAGAAAGAAGACCAACAAAGCCAAAGGTGGGCTCTCAGAGGGCCCTATAAAATTGATAAAACTCTGGTGAGGCTAATCGAGAGGAAAAAGAAGACACAATTAACATGTATCTTAATATCAGATTTTTACAAGTCAGATAGGAAAGAATAAATGTTTAAATTCAGCATTCAGAAACAAGGAAAACTTAGTGACATTATTATTACTTTTTTTAAAATATTTTATTTATTATTTCCAGAGAGAAGGGAAGGGAAAGAGGCAGAGAGGGAGAGAAACATCAATGTATGGTTGCCTTTCACCTGCCTCCAGCCACAGACCTGGCTGGAGACCTAGCTTGCAACCTGCTTATGTGCCCTGGCTGGGGAACTGAACCAGCGACCTTTGGGTTCGCAGGCCGGCACCTTATCCACTGTGCTACCAGCCAGGGCCTTAGTGACATTATTAGGGATGCAGATTTAGGTGGAAAAATTATGAAGAAGAGTACTGAAGTAATTATCACACAGTGGTTATTTCAGAGAGGCAAGTGAGGCATTGTGATTGGGAAGTGGCTTTGTAGGGACTTCTGACATGCTCATGTTTTTAATTAGGTGGGAGTTATACAGAAATTTGTTCATGCGACAGTATTTTAAGCTATATATTAAATCTACTTGTCTGTGCTATTTAACAACAAAAAAGGTTAAAATGACAATAGGCATGATGCATGCAGGTTTTTGCTGGCATGCTCATTGTTTACACTATTCTTTTTGCAGATGGAAAGAGTCTCAACCTGATACACCTCTGCCTGACACACAGCTTTTCAGAGCATGCTCATCTTAGCCTGAAGGTTTCTAACATAAGAACTTTAAGAGTAGAGGTGGCCCACTGGTAGAGCACACAACAACCTTAGGTCATAAGAGACTGAATCAAAGAAACTGACCTACATCACACCTAATTTAAGTCGGTGTATATGTTCGTTTTTGAAATTGAGACTCTGCTATCTGTTCCACCTGATGTCAGGCACCCAAATGCACAATATGCTGGGTTGACAAATGATTTGTGAGGACTAGGTTGAAAAGAATAGGAAATGAATGGGAATTGTGGCCAGCTAGAGCTCAAATTCTCTCTGAAAGGCAGCTACAGCCCAACTCTGGCTGATTGTTGACTTGTAGAAATTTGAGAATGTTGTCAGATCTCCTGACTTTTTTAGAAGAGTAGGTGGAAATCTGAATTTTAATGTGGAAGTACCTGATTTTAAGTATTAATCTAAGCATATTTTCACCAAAAATACTGCATGAATCAAAATTAAACCTGTGTCTGGGCTATTTCCAGCCAAGGGCTACCAGTTGATGGCAATGACCTGAAGAGCTATAAAGGTGGAGGTAAAGAACAATGTATAAAATAATTTAATGTAATCAAGTTCCTGATTTTTTCAATGGAGCTTGCTTGCCAAATGTGTGCTTGTATAATTCTTAGTTTCGAAATTAAAAGAAGCTTGCTGAACCAAAATTTGCACATTATAAAAGTCACTCTGGGTATTTTTTGAGAACTGGCTCTCTTGTAGAGGAACTAAAAACTTTTTTTTTTTTAAGATTTTGTTCATTATTTTTAGAGAGAAGGGCAGGGAAGGAGGAAGAAAGGGAGAGAAATATCAATGTATGGTTGCCTTTCACCTGCCTCCAGCTACAGACCTGGCTGGAGACCTGGCTTGCAACTTCATTATGTGTCCTGGCTGGGAATTGAACCAGCAATCTTTGGATTTGCAGGCTGGCACCACTGAACCACTAGCCAGGGCTAAAAACTTATTACCAGAAATAACTTATTAGGAGAGATTGACTAAAACTGCTAAATAAACAATATCATCCAAAGTAATTTCTTTTAGAAGAACAGCTAAAATGAGTTTTTAAAGTTAATTTAGAGGGAACACTCAGGCTTCTGCATGGGTTGAATCTTAAGAGAAAGTGCTATTGTTTAGATATAACGGACATTTTAAAGTACAGTCTTAGGATCCTCAGCATCAGTGTCATCTGGGTATTTATTTGCTAGAGATGCAAATTCTTAGACTCCACCTATACCCAATAACCTGAATCCCTGGGGGTGGTGCCAAGGTCTCTGAATTTTAACTAGCCTTCCCTGGGGCTCTGATGCATGTTCCAGTTTGACAACTGCTGCTGTGTAGTTTTTGTGCATTGTGAATTATTTTGCAGAATTACTTTAGAAAATTATGCCTTGTTATATTAAGGTTTTAAGTATATTTTAAAGTCCTGGCACCTTCTAAATGATCCTTCAGAGTATATCTTCAGTTTGTAATACTCAGTAAAAAAATATATGACTTGGTTAAAAAAAGTTGGCTAAGAAAGAAATGTTGCATTCATAAAAATTCCATTCTAAAGTGATTTGTATACAGTAGATGCAATTATATCCTCTTTTTGCCTTTCTCATTTAGTCATAGATAGATGTATCTTTCAATGATATTCAAAGGCATTAGTGGGCAGGTAGTAACAGAGTTGATCAAGAGACTCATTTTTGAGATAGGCATTTTAGCTTGTGTTCAGATGAGAATATGGACAGAGTTCCATGAGAATATGGAAGATAGAGTTCTTGTCTGATTCCTTCTGTTTAGATAGAGAAAGGATGAAAGGAGGTCATGTAAGAAATATAATTTGTACTGAATGTAAATGTTTAACTTAGGTATTTTGGGTGTTTTTTTTTTTTCTGAGTTACTTGCATTTAATTGGCAGGGAGCCGTACTTTTACATGTTATTGTTAATTAAAACTTCCTTGACTTTATTTTAGAAATTAATGAGAAGGCTGATGAAATGGAAAAGAACATAAAAATAAGCCAACAACACTAGTGTGTAAGCAAATCTGAGACCAAAGAATGAATATCATAAACGCAAAAATAGTTGAGCATCTGTTGTCGTTGTCATTACAGTGGATATTTGGTTATCTCCTTGACAAAAGATGGCACCTGTATATCTCTCTGTTCATTGCAACATCACTCACAGTAGCTAAAATGTGGAAGCAATCCAAGTGTCCATGAACAGATGACTAGGTAAACAAAATGTGGTCTATACGTGCAATGGAATATTATTCAGCCTTTGAAAGGAAGGAAATTCTGACTTCCAGCCAAGATGGAGGCATAGGTAGACACGCTGCACCTCCCCCACCCCCCACAACTAAGAAGGAATACAACTACCTCAAAACTGGAGACAGCCAGAAGTTCCAGAAAATTGAGCTGCATATGAGTCCAACAAACAAAGACAAAGAAGTGCTCATCCAGACAGGTCAAAGGAGCAGAGCCAGGGTGAGAGGATGCTGTGTAGTTGCAGTGGCAGTTGGAAGCAGCGGCAGCAGCAGCTGTGGCAAGCCAACAGAAAACCCAATAATACATTTAAAAAAGTAAGGTGCCCAGTCTGTGAACCCAAAGGTCAATGGTTCGATTCCCCAGCCAGGGCACATAACCAGGTTGCAAGCCAGGTCTCCAGCCAGGTCTATAGCTGGAGGCAGATGAAAGGCAATTATACATTGATGCCTCTCTCTCCCTCTCTGCCTCTCTCCTTTCCCCTCTCTCTGAAAGTGATAAATAGAATCTTTTAAATAAATAAGATCTGCTTTTTAAAATTAATTAATTAAAAAGTATGACATAATACCTGGGGAGTGCTCACAGCACCAGATCAGACCACGAAGTTCATAGTTCAGCCATGGGGAAAATAAAGCCACATTGCTTCTGACTGTGAAAACCAGTGGGGATTGAGGTAGAGGAAGATACTGCTGGTCTCTCAGCAGAGTCCACTTGTTTAGAGGCCTCCCATGGTCCCAGAACATCCACAGACCCACACACTCTGGGAACCATGGCCGAGCAACAGCTAGAGATGTGCCAGTTCTGTATAGGAAATGGGAGAGGTGCCTGGAAAAGGATCAAGTGCTGAGCAAGTGGATTGTTTCCTCTCAGACCCCTTCGCCACATACAGCCCCACAATATGATGAAACAAATACCTAAGGCTTGACTCCTGAAAACCTAAGAGGTGCAACAGCTCTGTCTAAGATACAGAGGCAAACACAGGAGCCTGTCAAGTAGACAACACAGAGAAGTATGGCTCAAAAGAGGGAATGGATCAAGGTTCCATTGGGAGAACTAAGCAACAAGGTGACAACCAACCTAAAAGATGAGGAGCTACCTAACCTAACAGATACAGTTCAAAACACTGGTGATAAAGATGTTCACAGACTTGACAGATAGGCTTCAGTACAGCAAACGTAGAATGGAAGAAGGGAAGGCTATGCTAGGTAAAACAAAGGAAAATCCACATTAAACCAATGGTGGAGGCAAGGAAACCAGCATTCAAGTCAATAATTTGGAACATAAGGAAGGAACAGTCACCCAGTACAGAATGAGGAAACAAGAATTGAAGAAAGCAAGGAAAGGCTAGGAATCTCTGGGACGTTTTTAAACATGCCAAAATCCGAGTCATAGCAGTGCCAGAAGGAGAAGAGGAAAAGTAAGAAATTTACAACTGATATGAGAAAATAATGAAGGAAAACTTCCCAAATTTGGCAAAGGAAATAGACATACAAGTCCAGGAAGCACAGAGAGTCAAAAACAAGCTAGACCCAAAGAGAACTACACCAAATACACATCATAATTAAAATGCCAAAAGTTAAAAATAAAGAGGAAACTTTAAAAGCATCAAGCGAAAAGAAAAGAGTTACCTACAAAGGGGCTTTTATAAGACTATTAGCTGATTTCTCAAAAGAAACTTTGCAGGCAAGAAGGACCTGGCAAGAGGTATTCAAAATGATGAAAACCAAGTACCTACAACCAAAATTACTCTCTCCAGCAAAGCTATCATTTAGAATGGAAGGACAGATAAAGTGCTTCCCAGATAAGATAAAGCTATAGGAATTCATCATCACTAAGCCTAGTTATTATATGAAATGTTACAGGGACTTATTAAGAAAAAGATTGAAACTGCGAACATTAAAGCCCTGGCTGGTGGCACAGTGGATAAGGCGCCGGCCTATAAACCCAAAGGTCGCTGGTTCGATTCCCAGCCAGGGCAACATAACCAGGTTGTAAGCCAGGTCTCCAGCTAGGTCTGTGGCTGGAGGCAGGTGAAAAGCAACCGTACATTGATGTCTGTCTCCCTCTCTGCCTCTCTCCCTTCCCTTCTCCCTGAAAATAATAAATAAATAAAATAAATTAATTAAAAGACTAAAATTTGTTTAAAAAAAAAACTGCGAACATTAAAGTAACAACAAATTCATACCTACCAACAACATAATCAAAAAAATAAAAGCAAAAACAAAACTGAACAAAGAACCAGAATAGGAACAGAATCATAGGTATGGTGGGGATCATTAGTAGGGTTATCAGCATGGAGGGGGGAGGGAAAGAAATGGTGCAGGGATTAAGAAGCATAATTGGTAGGCACAAAATAGACAGGGGAAGTTAACAATATAGGAAAGGGTGAAGGCAAAGAACTTAAATGCACAACCCATGGACATGAACTAAGGGTGGTGGGAATGCTGGAGGGAATTGGGGGTACTAGGCTGAGGGGAGTAAAGGGAAAAGAAATTGGAACAACTGTAACAGCATAATCAATAAAATATACTTTAAAATGTGCTTATAAATGTAACAAGAAAATTTTTCTTTGCCATTAAAATTTCTTAGAAAAACTTTTGAAAGAAAGGAAGGAAATTCAGGCAAATGCTACTGTCTGGATGACGCTTGAGGACATTATGCATATGAAATAAACCAATCACAATAAGGCAAATACTGTATGACTCTATGTAAATAAGGTACTTAGAGTGGTCATACTCATAGAGACAGAAAGTAGAATGGTGGTTGACAAGGGTTGGGGGAGGGAGGAACAGCAGTTATCATTTAATGAGTATAGAGTTTCCATTGGGAAGATGAACAAGTTCTGAAAATGAATGGTGGTGATGGTTGCCCAACAATGTGAAAGTAGTTAATGCAGAAACATACTGAATTTCTTAAAGAAGCCTGTAACCTAGAACAAGCACTCTATAAATATTTGAATGAATGTATTGAGTGAGTTGGGCTGTAATAATTCTTGGAGCAGTTTTTTTTTCTTCATTTTTCCAATTTACTTCCTTGTTGATATCTACTGATATTAAAATAAACCCTTCTCACATTTATGACCTTTAATAGAATAAGTTTAAAAAGATTTGATTAATTGGCCAGAGCATCCATTTGTAAATATTTTTATTGTTATAATATCCTGTTCATTAACCAGTTCAATTTTTTTAACCAGCTCAGTTTTGTAAAGTCAAATTATTTCAGCAAACCTTATTTTGCTTTTATGACAGAAATAAAGAGAGCTATTTTATAGATTTAGGGTAAAGTTGCTTGTGACTGATTAGCTTTTTATGATTTTTTAGGAGGTTGGGGGGACAGGTTAACTTTTTAAAAAATAATATTTTGTTGTTATTCTATTAGTTGTCAGAGTTTTTACCCCTTTGCCTTCCTCTGCCCAGCTCAACCTCTGCTCCCAGTCATTCCCCCACCCTGTTGTCCATGTCCATGGGTCATTCATACATGTTCCTTGACTAGTCCCTTCCCTTTCTTTCCACCCTTATGCCCCTCTCTTCTGGTCGCTGTCAGTTTGTCTTGTTTCCATGCCTCTGGTTCTATTTTGCTCATTTGTTTGTTTTGTTCATTAGGTCTCTATATTAGGTGCGATCATACAGTATTTGTCTTTGACTGCCAGCCTATTTCACTAAGCATAATACTCTCCACTCTCCAGTTCCATCCATGCTGTCACAAAAGGTAGGAGTTCCTTCTTTCTGCTGTGTAGTATTCCATTGTGTAAATGTACCAAAATGTTTTGATCCACTCATTTACTGATGGGCACTTAGGCTGTTTCCAGCACCTGGCTATTGTAAATAGTGCTGCTATGAATAAAGGGGTGCATAAATTCTTTTGAATTGGTGTTTTGAGATTCTTAGGGTGTATTCCCAGCAGAGAGTTGCTGGGTCAAAAGGCAGTTCCATTTTTAGTGTTTTGAGGAAATCCCATACTGTTTTCCACAGTGGCTGCACCAGTCTGCATTCCCACCAGTAGTGTATTAGGGTTCCCTTTTCTCTACATTCTCACCATCACTTGTTTGTTTATTTAAAAATGATGGCCTTTCTGACAGGTGTGAAGTGGTATCTCATTGTGGTTTTAATTTGCATCTCTCTGATGATTAATGATGTTGAGCATCTTTTCATATATCTATTGGCCATCTGTATGTCCTTTTTGGAGAAGAATCTTTGCAGGCCTTTTGCCCAGTTTTTAATTGGATTTTTTGACTTCCCAGTGTTGAGCTGTATGAATTCTTTATATATTTTGGAGATCAAACCCTTATCCAAGGTATCATTGGTACATATGTTCTGTGTGGTTGGTTCCCTGTTCATTTAAAAAAATTTTTTTGAAGATTTTATTTATTTTTATTTTTAAGCATATGTTATTGATGCTGTTACAGTTGTCCCATTTTTTTTACTTTTGCTCCTCTCCACCCAGGACCCCCCTTCCCTCCTATAATCCCACCTTCCTTAGTTCATGTCCATGGGTCATGAATATCAGTTCCTTGATTTTACCTTTCCTGTATTATTCTTAACTATTTACGTTATACTCACTAATTATGTTTCCTAATTTCTGAACCATTTCCTCATTTCTCCCCTTCCCCCTCCCAGCAGATAACCCTCCCAATGATCCCTATACCTATGATTCTGATCCTGTTCTGGTTGTTTGCTTATTGTTTTTGTTTTTATTTTTTAGATTTTGTTGTTGGTAGTTATGAGTTTGTTGTCATTTTAATGTTCACAGTTTTGATCTTCTTTTTCTTCAGTAAGTCCCTTTAACATTTCAGATCATGCCTTGGTGAAGATAAACTCCTTTAGCTTTACCTTGTCTGGGAAGCACTTTTTCTTCCCTTCAGGTCCTTGTTTTTCATCACTTTGAATACTTCTTGCCACTTTTTTTTTTTTCTATGGATCTTTTATTCAAGCAAAAAGGCTAAAAGTAGAGATTCAAATACTGCATAAACATTTAAGAAAACAACCCTGCATTTCTATTCCTAGGACTTTACTCAAAAGAAATTTTAAAATGTCTACACAAAGGCTTGTACATGAGTGTTCTAATAGCATTACTGGTAATAGTTAAAGAGTGGAAATGACCCAAATGTCCATCAACAGATAAATATATACATAAAATGTGGTATGCCTATACAATGGGATATTTATTTAGCAATAAAAAGGAATGAGGAACTGACTTATTACATGGATAAGCCTTGAAAACATATGCTAAGTTAAAGAAGCCAGGTGGAAAGACTGCATATTATATGATTTTATTTATATGAAACGTCCAGAAAAGGAAAATTTATGGAGACGAAAAGCATATCAGTGGTTGGCTGGGCTGGAAAAGGGAGTGGAGGGTGATATAGGTAGGCAAAAAGGAAATTTTTAGGGTAAGTTCTAAACCTGAGTCGTGGTAATGGTTGCACAGCTCTATAAATTTACTTTAAAAAGTATTGAATTATACACTTATAATGGATGAATTTAATGGGATGTAAATCATACTTCACTAAAGGTGAAAAAGGAAGAAATACATAGGAAGAATTTTTTTTACCTCGCCAAATGTCTTTTTTATTTTTTTTAATTTAATTTAATTGTTGTTGTATTACATCCATCCCCATTTTCCTCCCCTCTGTCCCCCTCCCCACCCACCCATTCCCCACAAAGTCAATCCCACCTGTTGTCCATGTCCATGGTTCCTTTATACTAGGCTCTTGTCTAAACTGCTCCCCTTCTTTTCCTCTTCCTCTCCCCTCCCCCCTCCCCCTAACCCCCTTCCCCCTGACCACTGAAGGCCTATTCACTGTATTCATATATTTGGTTCTGTTTTGCTTGTTGTTAGTTTTATTCATTATTGTCCTGTAATGGGTGAGATCATATGGTATTTGTCTTTCACTGACTGGCTTATTTCACTAAGCATAATACTCTCCAGTTCCATCCATGTTGTTGCAAAGGGTAGGAGAGGAACCCCTTTGTAGGTAACTCTCTCCTTTTCTCTTGCTGTTTTTAAGATTCTCTCTTTATCTTTACCCTTTGGCATTTTAATTATGTGTCTTGATGTGGTTCTCTTTGGGTCTAGCTTGTTTGTAACTCTCTGTGCGTCCTGGACTTGTATGTCTATTTCCTTTGCCAAATTTGGGGAAGTTCCTTCATTATTTTTTCACAGAAGTTTTCAATTTCTTGCTTTTACTCTTCTTCCTGCACCCCTATGATTCGGATTTTGGCATGTTTAAAGATGTCCCCGAGGTTCCTAAGCCTTTCCTTGTTTTTTTCAATTCTTGTTTCCTCATTCTTACTAGTTGACTGTTTATTTCTTCTTTATATTTCAAATCATTGATTTGAACCACAGTTTTCTTCTCTTCACCATTGGTTTTGTGTGGGTTTTTCTTCATTTCATTTCGCATAGCCTTTACTTCTTCCCTTCTGTTTTTGCCATACTCAAGCATATCTGTCAAGTCTGTGAGCATCTTTATGACCAGCATTTTGAACTCTGCATCTGTTAGGTTGTCTTTCTCTTCATTGCTCTTCTTGGAATTGTTTATTGCTAGTGTATAAAAATACTATTGTGCCCTGGCTGGTGACACAGTGGATAGACGCTGGCCTGCAAACCCAAAGGTCAGTGGTTCAATTCCTAGCCAGGGCACATAACCAGGTTATAAGCCAGGTCTCCAACCAGGCCTGTAGCTGGAGGCAGGTGAAAGGCAAACATACATGGATATTCTCTCCCTCTCTGCCTCTCTCCCTTCCCCTCTCTCCAAAAATAATAAATAAAAATATTTTAAAATTAAAATAAAATTACTATTGATTTTTGTATGTGGCTCCTATATTCTGCAGATATTTTTATTTGTTCTAAGAGTTTTTGTGTGGATTGCTTTGGCTTTTCTATATACAGTCATGTCATCTGCAATAGAGAGAGTTTTACTTTTTCCTTTCCAATTCAGATTCAGTCTAAATAGATGCCTTTATTTTTTTTTCCTTATGTATTTGTCTGATAAGATCCTCCAATACAGTGTTGAAGTAACAAAAGCAGACATCCTTGTCTTGTTCCCGATATTAGTGGGAAAGCTGTTACCATTAAGTATAATATTTTTTATAAGTATGCTTGTTGATGCCCTTCAGCAAGTTGAGGAAATTGTGTTTATTCCAGCTTGTTGAGTACTTATTATCATGAAGGGGCATTAGATTTTGTTAAGTGCTTTATTTGTGTCTTACTGAGATGATCATGTGGTTTTTGTCCCCTAGTCGGTTAACATAGTGTATTGATTTGTTTTCATATGTCCTTGCTTTCCAGGGGTAATTCCCACTTAATCATGGTGTATAATCCTTCTTATTTTTACTGAGCCAGTTGTACTGGTATTTTATTGAAGAATTTTGCATATATATATTTATAAGGGATATTGGGTTGTAATTTATTTATGATCTTTTTTGGTTCTAGTATCAGGATAATACCATAGAATGAGTTGAGACTTGTTTTCTCCTTTTCTGTTCTTTTTTTTTTTTTTTTTTTTTTGGCGGGGGAGAGTTTGTGAAAAATCAGTTAATTCTTTAAATGCGTGGTAGAATTTACCACCAGCAAAGCAATCTAGCTGTGGGCTTCACTTTGGGGGAAATATTTTGATTACTAATTCAATCTCTAACTTCATAAGTCTTCTCAGATTTTATTTATTTATTTTTTTGAGTCAGTGGCAGTACATTGTCCATTTCCAGGTTATCTAATTTATTATCATTCAATAATTTATAGTTTTGTAGTCCTTTTTATTTTTGTAAGATTGGTAGTAATGTCTCCTCTGTCATTCCTTTTATTAGTAATTTGATTCTTGTCTTTTATTTTTGGTAAGTCTAGATAAAGGGATTATCAATTTATTTATTTATAAAAAAGATTTTATTTCATTATTTCTAGAAAGAGGGGAAGGGAGAGAGGCAGAGAGGGAGGGAGACATCAATGTATGGTTGCCTTTCACCTGACTCCAGTCACAGATCTGACTGCAGACCTGGTTTGCAACCTTATTATGTGCCCTGGCTGGGGAATCGAACCTGCGACCTTTGGGTTCATAGGCTGGCACCTTACCCACTGTGCTACCAGCCAGGGCTTTATCAATTTATTGATCTTTTCAAAGAACCAAAATTTTATTTTTGCTTAATTTTTTATATTCCCTTCCTTCTGCTTGCTTTGCGTTTAGTTTTTGTTGTTGTTGTTGTTTGGTTTGGTTTTAGTTTTTTCTTTCTTTTCCTTTTTTTTTTTTTTTTTCTTTCTTCGTTGGGAAAACATTTAATTTTAACTTAATTAAGATTTATAGAGTACCCATTCAGTATCAGGTGCTGTGTTAAGACAGTGGTTCTGGAATGGTTATCCCTTAACCAGTAGCATCAGAAACACCAAGAGCTTGTTTACAATGCCCTTCCCCAGGGTTACTGAATCAGAAACTCTGGAGTGGAACCTTGTAACCTGTTTTAACGAGCTCTCCTGGAGATTTGGATACAAGGCTTAGTCTGAGAACCTCTGTTTTACCCATTTTAGGTCAGTTCACTCTATGTTCAAATTGCTCTAGGACGTAGGGACAATTGCCTGTCTTATACAGTTGAAAAAACTGAGGAACAAAGAAGCTAAGTAATTTCTCAGATCTCACAGCCTATCAGCTGCAGAACTGGCCTTTCCACCTAACTCCAAGGGCTCTGACCCCCTGTGCCCTAGTATCTCTCCAACAGTAATGTAAAAATAGTTCCAGTAATTAACATGAAAAGAGCAGCTGACCTATATTGTTAAGCCTTACACTACCTCAGTTCTCCCTATGGTCCCATCACGCAGGTACATTTTAATGGGTGAAGGAAACTAAAACAACGGTTAAGGAATTTGGCCAAAGTCACACACCTAGAAAATTATTTAGCTGGCATATGAACATTTGCTTAACAAGGTTTTTTTTGTGTGATTCTTTTTACTTTTTGTTTAATTGTTATTTTATTACATTTGTTCAAGTTTTTCCCCCTTTGCTCTGCTCTGCCCATTCCCCCCCCATTTTGTTTGTTTCTTAGGCTGGTAAGTTAGGTTATTGATTTGAAATCATTCTTCTTTACTATAGGCATTTATAAGTATAATTTTTCCTCTAAGCATCACATTCATTGCATCTCATAACTTTTGGTTTGTTGTGCTATTTTTTAAATTCATCTCAAAGTATTTTCTAATTTCCCTTGTGATTTCTTCTTTGATCCACTGCTTTTAGGAGTGTGTGGTTTAATATTCACATATTTGTGAATTTCCCAAATTTCTTTCTGTTACTGATATCTAATTTCATTCTATCATGGTCGGAGAACATACAGTGTATGACTTCACTTCTTTATGGCCTAACACATGGTGCACGCTGGAGAGTGTTGCATGTGCATTTGAGAAGAATGTGTATCCTCTTACTATGTCTGTTTTAGATGACTTATTAGACTTAGTTATTTAGTGTTGAGCTCTTCTATTTCCTTGCTGATTTTTTGTCTAGCTGTTATATTTATTATTGAATATGCAGTGTTGAATTCTCCAACTATTGTTTTATTATATTTTTGCTTTTAATTCTGTTATTTTGCTTCATGTATTCCAGGTTGTGTTAGTAGGTACATGGACATATATACCTATAATAATAATTATATTTTTTATTAAGTTTTCATCATTATATAATGGCCATCTTTGTCTCTGGTAACAGTTTTGAAGCCTGTTTTATCTGATATATGGTATAGCTTCTCTAACTCCCTGGTTACTGGTTGCATAAGCAGAGTCCTCCTTTTAAAAAATAGCTTTATCAAGATATCATTGACATATAAAATTGTATGTATTTAGGGTGTAAAACTTGATATTTTGATACACATACATACTCTAAAATGATCATTGCTATTTAGCTAATTAACAAATTCATCACCTCTATCAGTTATCTCTGTGTGTGTGTGGTGAAAAGTTTAAGATTTATTAGCACAGTTTCAGTATACAGTATTGTATTGTTCATTATTTTCACCATGAATGCTGAACAATAGATCTCCAGAATTTATCTTCCATAATTGAAACTGTATGGAATATCTTTTTCTATTCTTTTACTTTCAACCTATATGTACCTTAGAATATAAAATGAATCTCTTGTGGATAACATATAGTTGAATCATGTTTTTTATGCATTTTGCCATGCCTGTCTTTTAATTGGAGTCTTTCATTTATTTATATATAATGCAATTACTGATAAGATAGGGTTGTCTGCCTTGTTGCTATTTGTATTCTATGTGTTTTATGTCTTTTTGTCTTTCTGTATTGCTTTTTTACCACATTCTTTTTGTTAAATAGATATTTCCTTATGTACAATTTTTAATTCCCCTGTCTTTTTTCTTTTAATATTTTTATTGGTTATTTTCACAGTGGCTTTCCTGGGAATTACAATTAGAATCTTAATTTATAACAATGTAGTTTGGTTTAATATTAACTTAATATCAGTAGTGTATAGAAACTTTACTCCTTTTATCTGTTTCCCTCCTTTTCTTTTGTGCTCCCTGTCATGTAAATTACATCTTTATGATAATACATATTTATCATAATTATTTTTTTGTTTTTCTCAAAGATTTTATTTATTTCTAGAGAGAGGGGAAGGGAGGAAGAGAGAAAGAAACAGTAATGTGTGGCTGTCTCTTGTGCACCCCAAACTGGGAATCTGGCCTACAAACCAGGCATGTGCCCTGGTTAAGAATTGAAATGGTGACCCTTCGGTTCACAGGCCAGTGCTCAATCCACTGAGCCACACCTGCCACGGCTATAATAACTATTGCTTTATGAATTTGCACTTTAAATTCCATAGGAGAAAAAATAATTACAAACAAAAATACATTTATTGTCTTTTGTATTTATGTTGTTGCCTTTACATGTGCTCTTTATTTCTTTATGTGGATTTGTTACTGTCCAGTGTACTTTCATTTCAGCCTAAACTACTCTCTTTAATGTTTCTTATAAGGCAGGCTTACTAATGATGAATTCTCTCAGTTTTGTGTTTATCTGGGAATTTTTCCTTTATTTTTGAAGGTTAATTTTGCTGGACATGGAATTCTGGTTAACAATCTTTTTCTTTTAGTGCTTTGCATATTTAATCCTACTACTTTTTGATCCATATGGTTTATGATGAAAAATTGGCTTTTAATTGTTAATGATCCCCTTTACATGATGAGTCATTTCTCTCTTGCACTTATAAAATTATCCCTTTGTCTTTTGACAGTTTTTAAATAATGTATCTAGGTATGGATCTCTTTGATGTTATTATACTTGGAGTTGAGCTTGTAGGATATTTATATCAATGTTTTTAAAATATATTTTATTGATTATGCTGTTAATTATCCCAATTTTTCCACCCTTGTTCCCTTCTGCTCAGTACCTGCCTTCCCTCCAGCAATCCCCCACTCCCTTAGTTCATGTCCATGGGTGGTACATTTCGGTTCTTTATCTTCTCCATTTCCTACACTACTCTAGACACCCCCTTATTTTGCACCTACCAATTATGCTTCTTAATCCATCTACCTTTTCCCTCATTTTCTTCCTCCCTCCTCCCACCTGATAACCCTCCAAATGAGTTTCATATCTGCAATTCTGTGCCTCTTCCATTTGTTTTCATGGTTTAATTTTTTTTTCAGTTGTTGATAGTTGTGAATTTGTTGCCCTTTTAATGTTCATAGTTTTTACCTTCTTTTTCTTAACATGTCCCTTTAACATTTCATATAATAATGGCTTGGTGATGATGAACTCCTTTAGCTTTACTTTGGGAAACACTTTATCTGCCCTTCCATTCTAAATGATAGCTTTGCTGAATAGAGTATTCTTGGTTGTAGGTCCTTGGTTTTCATCACTTTAAATACTTCTTGCCATTCTTTTCTGTCCTTTAAAATTTCTTTTTGAGAAATCAGCTGATAGCCTTATGGGAACACCTTTGTAGGTACCTCTGCTTTTCTCCTGCTGCTTATAAGATTCTCTCTTTATCTTTACTCTTTGGCATTGTAATCATGATGTGTCTTGGTATGGTTCTCTTGGGTCTAGCTTTTTTGGTACTCTCTGTGCTTCCTGGACTTGTATGTCTATTTCCTTTGCCAAATTAGGGAACTTTTCTTTCATTATTTTTTCAAGTAAGTTTTCAATTTCCTGCTCTTCCTCTTCATCTGGCACCTGTATGATTCAGATGTTGACATGTTTAAAGTTGTCCCAGAGGTTCCTAAGCCTATCTTCATTTTTTTTAATAATTTTTTTTCTGCTCTCCTGATTGAATGCTTTTTCCTTCATTGTGTTCCAAATCATTGATTTTATTCTTGGCTTCACATTCATCACTGTTGGTTCCCTATAGACTTTTCCTTATTTTACTTTGTGCAAACTCCATTTCTTCCTTTATGTTGTTACCATACTCGATGAGTCCTTTGAGCATCCTGATGACCAGTGTTTTGAACCCTGCATTTGATAGGTTAGTTACTGCTGTGTTATTCAGTTCTTTTTCTGTGGTTTTGTTCAGTTCTTTAATTTGGGCCGTATTTCTTTGTCTCCTCAATTTGGCAGCCTCCCTGTGTTTGTTTCTGTATATAAGGCAGAATTGATTTGACTACGTGCCTTTGAAAAGGTACCTATAAATTGTGTGGGATGGAGCCTTAAGTTAATAGTCAGGGCAGGGCAACCAGCTTTGTGGCTCTGTGTCGAGGGAAAGCTCAGAGAGGAGACAGTACCACTGCTTGGCTTCTGGAGGTTTTCCTTGCACTTGCCCCATTTTCAGTCACTTCATCCATTTCTCCCATGCAATTGGCACTCTCCAGCTATTGCACTGGTGGTAAATCCCACAGTGGGTGGGTTTGCATAATTTCTAAGTTCATGTGGGCCCTGAAAATCCAGTAATTTCTTCTGCCACCCCAACCCCCACTGGTTTTTACAGCCAGAAGTTATAGGGATCTATCTTCCTGGCACTGGACCCCTGGGCTGTTCAGTCTGGTCTAAGGCTGGGATCACTTCCTCCCCAGGTATCCCACTCCATATTTATCTACCACACATGAGTGTGGGACCACCTGTTCTGCTGCCACCACTTCCTTTGCCTCTCTGCACCACACCATTGTCTCTGTGCCTGTCTCTGTGATCTGAGTGCTTCTACCCATCTGGATGAATATGGCTTCTTTAAATCCTTGGTTATTGGACTTCTATCCAACTCAATTTTCTGATAATTCTGGTTGTTATTTGTTTTGAAATAAAGTTGTATTTTCTCTGTGGTTTGTGGGGAGGCAAACCATTTCTACTCATGCCTCCATCTTGCCCAGACACGTATATAAATGTTTCTTATTAAATTTAGGAAGTTTTCTGGCATTTTATCTTTAAAAATGTTCTCTACCCCTTTCTTTGTCTTCTTTCTTCTGGAATTTCCATTATGCATATGCTAGTATGCCCAATGGGGTCTCACAGGTTTATGCAGCTATGTTCATTGTTGTTGTCCTTTGTTTGTTTGTTTCACAGACAGGATAATCTTATTTGACCTCTTTTAAAGTTCACTGATACTTTTTTCAATCTTCCTAAACCTCCTATTGAGCCTTCTAAGTGAATTTTTCAGTTGCACTTTTCAACTCTAGAAATTATCTTTGCTTCCTTTTTATAATTTTTATCTCTTTATTGATATTCTCTATTTTGGTGTGACTTCATTCTCATGCTTTATTTTAGTTACTTATACATTATTTCTTTTACTTCTTTACATACTCAAAATAGTAGTTTTAACGTCTTTGACTAGTAAGTTTCTCAGAGACAGCATCTATCAACTATTCGTTTTCTATGTTTGAGACATACTTTCCTGTTTCTATGGTTGTCTGGTAATTTTTTGTTGAGAACTAAACACTTTAGTTCTAGAAATCATAATCTCCTCCTTCCCTATGGTTTACTGTCACTCTTTTTTTTTTCTCTTAAATATATTTTATTTATTTTGCTATTACAGTTGTCACAATTTCCCCCATTTTGCCCCCTCTACCCAGTACCCTATTTCCTCTGGCAATGCCCCCATAGTTCATGTCCATGTGTCATGCGTATAAGTTCTTTGGCTTCTCCATTTCCTTTATTTTTCTTAACATCCCCCTGTCTATTCTTTAACCACCAATGTGTACTTCTTTTTTTCACATCCAGACAATTCACCATTTAATTCCTGCCTTTTGTCAGCTTCTCAAATTATATTACTACAAATTTTTCTTTTCATTATTTCAAAATGCCTATGTTAATTCATTTGTTTAAAGAATTACTCTTTTTCTTTTAATTAAGATTTTATTTCTTATTTCCAGAATTAGGGGAAGGGAGAGAGGCAGAGAGGGAGAGAGACATCAATGTATGGTTGCCTTTCACTTGCCTCCAGACACGGATCTGGCTGGAGATTGGCTTACAACCTGGTTCTGTGCCCTGGCTGGGGAATCAAACCAGCAACCTTTGGGTTCACAGGCCGGTGCCTTACCTACTGTACCACCAGCCAGGGCCAAAGAATTACTCTTTTATCTCTCCCTCTCTCCCTCCCTCTCCCCCTCCTCCAATGCCCCCTATCCCCCTCTGTCTCACTCAAAATTAATTAAAAATAAATTTTAATAATAAAAAAATAATTACTTTAAAAAATATTAATTGCAATATTACCAAACACATGCAAAAATACACTTACATACATATTTTTACACATATTTAAAGTATATACTGGATTTTGAAGAGTTAATACAAAAAATTTTAAATATGCCAATAGCTTATATAATTATTACATGTTAAATGATAGTATTTTAGATATATTGTAGCAAATTGAGCAGTTTTTTTTCTTTAATACTTATTTTACTCTGGAATGCTATTTTTGTGAAATATATCATAGAAATGGTTTATTGCAGAACTCACTTTTGTGAAAGTTGTCCTAGGGACAGTGCCAAACCCATAGTAAAAAATGAATTTGTTTTTTGAGTCAGATCCTACCCCCTCCAATAATACAACTCAACTTTATTTTAAGCTACTACAACTTATTCTTTTTGGAGCTTTCAATCTTAAATAGTAGATTGATTTTTTTTTTTTTTTTTTTTTTGGCTGTGCACAGGTCTTACTTCTTTCAATACTCTCTGTTTTTACTCTACATGTGTTTTACAAGTTGAAGCCTTCAGAAATAATGGCACTTGCAGTGCTCAGCTGGTCCCCATAGCAGAAATTAATATGTCTACTAAGTTGAGGTAAAAAATAAAAGTCCATAGGATTTAAATAATTTTGTAGAATAGTATTCTAGCTGTTTTTTGATCTTATGGTTGACTTCCTATGCGGTTCTAAACTAACCCCTGAACTATTTAAGAGTCTATTGAAGTAGAGATTAGATATGTTCACATTTCAATAATAAAGTTTACTATAGCATTAATTCCTTTTCCCAAGCATCCCCAGTTTGGGGACCTTCATAACTGGAAACGTTTATTTCCATGATCTATTTGAAAGGAAGTTCACCTAATTTACATGCTAATATGAGAATATATATTGTCTATGTACACGAATTATATAGTTTAGCAGTTTGCAACTTCCATCCACATTGGCCTTCATTCTCAGTATCTTTTCTAACCTAAAGATTGACTGATTTCACAACATACCAACTACCAGTTGTTTGCTATTTAAAACATAAATTGCTGACAAAATCTATATATTACACACCCACAAATAAGCACATATTTTGTAACAGTGAATAAGAAAGATAGTACGTATTGTATGTAATACACATCCACATTTTCTCACTTTTTTCTTCTTCCTTAAATGCATTCAATTTTTCTGAGTTATTGCAAGTAAGATGATTTTCCCATGTTGTGAAATAATTCCAATCTAAGAAAACTTAACCTGCAGTAATGTAGATACAGGTAGTGTATAAAACTATACCTTATTTAGTAAAACCTATTTATAACAAGATCATTTTAAAGCATTCATATGTTAAAGTTGGTTCTTATCCATTCAGCTACCCTATGTCTTTTGATTGGTGCCTTTAATTCATTTACCTTTAATGTTTATTATTGATAGGCATTTATTCATTACCAATTTTACCTTTGTACCTGTGTTTCTCTCTGTTTCTTCATCTTCTTAAAGCAGATCCTTTAGCATCTCTTGCAATACTGGTTTGGTGGAGATGTATTCTTTTAGACTTCTTTTGTCTGGGAAGCTCCTTATTTCACCTTCCATTTTGAATGAGAGCCTTGATGGGTAGAGTATTCTTGGTTGCAGGCCTTTGTTTTTCATTACTTGAAATATTTTTTGACATTCTCTTCTGGCTTGTGTATTTGTTGAGATATCAGCTAATAACCTCATGGGAGCCCCATTGTATATTATTACATTTTTCTCTCTTGCTGCTTTTAGGATTTTCTCCTTGTCTTTGAAATTTGCCATTTTCATTATGACATGTCTTGGAGTGGGCCTGCATGGGTTCATCTTCATTGGGACCCTCTGTGCTTCCGAGCTTACGTGACTTTTTCTGTCCTCAAGTGAGGGAAGTTTTCTGTCATTGCTTTTTCAAACAGGTTTTCTATCCCTTACTCCTCCTCCTCTTTTGGTAGCCCTATGATATGGATGTTATTACATTTCATGCTGCCCTGAAGCTCTCTTAAAACCTCTTCATTATTTTTCAGTCTTTTTTCATTTTGTTTCACTGCCTGGGAATTTTTTTCTACATTGACCTCCAGCTTGCTGATCTGATCCTCTGCTTTCTCTAGCCTGCTTTTGATTCCTTCTACTGTGTTCTTCAGTTTAGAAATTGTATTCTTCATTCCTCCTGGCTCTTAGTGATGGTTTTTATGTCCTTTTTTTTTTTTTTTAAGATTTTATTTATTATTTTTAGAGAGAGGGCAAGGGAGAGAGGCAGAGAGGGAGAGAAACATCAATGCATGGTTGCCTTTCACGTGCCTCCAGCCAGGGTTATTTTTGCCCTGGCTGAGAATCGAACCAGCAACCTTCGAGTTTGCTGGCTGGTGCCTTATCCACTGTGCCACCAGCCAGGGCTTTGATGTCCTTTTTAATGTTGGTGTAGTTCTCAGTGAGTTCCTTGTAGCTTCCCTGGAGTTCTTCGTAGTTCCCCTGGAGTTGTTTGTAGTTTTCTTTAAACTCACTGAGCTCGTTGAGCTTCTCAAACATCATTATTTTGAATTCCATGTCTGAGAGTGTGTTTGCCCGTATTTCATTTTGCATTCTTCCTGGGAATTCCTCCTTTCCTTTTGCTGAGGGTTTATTTCTTTGTCTCCCCATTTTAGGTGACTCTTATTGGTCTGCTTTGACTTACTGTGTGACCTTCTGTGGTATAGAGGTGCACTTTTTTAACTTCCTGGCTCTGAGCTTGGTGTTGTCAGCTGGACCTAGTCAGCCATTGAAGACTACCAGAGATCTGCTGTCTTTGTCTCCTTAGTTGTTAATCCAATCAGTCTGTGATCAGTGGTCAGTTTTAGGTGCCTCTGGGTGGGGCAGATGAATTCAGTTGTTAATACAATCAACCTGTGATCTGAGGTCAGGTTTAGACACTGCTGGGTGGGTCGGATTAATTCCTATGGATGAGGCTGTGCCTTTCCCTCAGGCTCTGGCCCTTTGGAGAAGAGTGGTCTGCTGGCTGTATGGGGGATGGGTCAGCACTGGTATTCATGGGCTGCTCTCTCAACTCTCCCCCTAAAGCCACTGACCCAAACTTTCCCCACGCTTCTCTAGTCCACTCTGCCCCATCTCTGCTGGAGCCCAGGGTAGGTAGATGTCACTGTATTTTCGTGCATGGGCCTTTAAGAACTCAGTCTCTCTGTCAAGCCAGCTAAACCTGGCGGCTTTTTGCTTTTTACAGCTGGGTGCTGTTTTACTCTCAGCTTTGTTGCTGTAGGCTGGGAAGCCCAGTTAGGGGTTTAAATCCCACCCTTCTCAGGTGGAAACCCCTGGCTGCTGAGATGTTTTCTCTGTCCCTTCAGCTGCCGCCAGCCCTCTCACATTTCTGCACTTCCTACCAGTCACGTTATGATGAATTGGCCGCCCATGTTCTGTCTGTGGTAAGAAGGCTTCTCTCCAGTTGGTGTTCAGTTGGTTATTCTGGATGATTTCTCCCCAATTAAGTTGTAATTCCAGTTTGGTGTTGGGAGGAGATTGGTGTAGGTCCGTTTACTCCTCTGCCATCTTGGTTCCTTTATTCTTTTATAATATATATTTTTAATTCTTATTATTTTTAGAGATAAGGGCAAGGAGTGAGGAAGAAAGGGAGAGAAACATCAGCGTATGGTCGCCTTTCACTTGCCTCCAGCTACCGACCTGGCTGGAGACCTGGCTTGCAACCTGGTTATGTGCACTGACTGGGAATTGAACCAGCGACCTTTGGGTTCGCAGGCAGGTGCCTATCCACTGACCCACCAGCCAGGACTGAGGATATATTTTTAAAATTTATTTTAGAGTAGAGAGGAAAGGAGAGCAGGGGAAGAAGGGAAGAGACAGACAGACAGACAGAACCAGCTATCAGTTATCTTCCATTCATGTCCCAGTAGGATTAAGTGTGCAACTTTTTGGTGTTCAGGAGAATGCTCCAACCAACTGAACCACCCAGGCAAGGCTACTGTTACCCTTTTCTGTTGTTGATTTTGTTAGTTAGAGACATCTGAACATTAATTTTATATTCTTTGTCCTATATGGCCATGAAGTTGCTGTCGGTTAGCTTAGTGATCATCAAATAATTGGACAGATTTCCTTAAAATCTTGAAAGCAGTAAGTTTTCCCATTCTTTTCTAAGAGGCTTTGTGTGCATTTTGGAGCATGCATGGCAGTTAAGAATCCCACCTTACATTTCATTTCTTCTTGTCACGAGTCCTCAGAATCAGCTAGGGGTGAGAGCTGAGGACCTTCTCAGATCTTTCCTGAGGATGTGTGTGACTTGGGGCATTTGTCAGTCTCTATGTTTATATATGGTCTTCTAGATTCCTTAGAATATGGTATTCCCTAGGTTTTCCTTTAAAGGTTTCTGACTAGCTAATTGTTATTCCAACTGTTACCCACCACCTCAGGGATCCTAATGTTAAACAATTGTCCATTATAAATTTAAACACTGGCCCCAGGAAAAGGGTTTTCACATTGAGTTCTGAGTCAGGCCAAATAAATGCAATATGCAAATGGAATCTTCCTTCCAAACAGGTGACAATTTTCTGAAAATGGGGTTGGAGCTCTTTCAAAGCTCCTGTCTGTTCTTCTAGTGACTGTAGGTCTGGCTTTAACTGTGATTGTGTGTTAATTGGTTTTCAAGACTAGAGTTGACACGGAAGGCACATGTGTCTTCTTCTTATGTATTTTGTACACTTACCAAGCCCTATTTGCTGATAAAATTATGTTTTAAAAGTAGTAAGTGCAAAGACAAGGTAATGCATTGCATTTCTATTGCCCTTTATAAACTATTCTTGTCAGTGATTGAAATTGCAACATCTTTTTTATATCTCAGTAAGTGGGGAGATAGGCAGGGAGTTGTATCCATGTTTTAGAGATGAGTAAGCAGGCTCAAAAAGATAGTGTTTTGCTGTTTTGCCCAGTGTTGCCACATTACTGCAATTGCATGTTGACTCCCGCAATTCTCATACCTTTTTCTTCTACCCAGGTGGCTTCGATAGAATTTTGATTTTTGTATGTAAAAATACCAAGATGTAATATTATTTGGTTCTTTTCAGCACAGTTTTGTGTTGCATCCTAAGAAGATCAATTAAAACACGAAAGTATTGATACTTTTATTCCATTTTCCAAGATCTCAGTTTTAAAAATAGTTGGTGTTTTAATTTGAAATTACTCATATCCTCTAAATTATTATTGTGCCCATGTTGTATTCGGATGTTATAATAATATAACACACATTAGGGAAATTACTTTAGGGAAAGAAGAGGCTTATCTGTTCTATATTTTTGACTCATGAGGAATTATCTCAATTAATGCTATATTTAGTTTTGATATAGTATCACCTACTTTGAACTCTTTACATATCTTGAATTCAGGTTTCTCCCTTTTTTGTAAATCTTGTTTGTGTCTAAATAGAGCAAGTTAACAGCAACAGATGTAGTTAGGATGTTAGTTTCATGTTTCCATATGAAGCTTTTTTCTCATTTATTACCTACTTTATATCATTGACATATATAAAAAGCAACAAAGTTATTGAACATCTGGTTGATATTTGAAAATGCCATCAACTCCTGATTATCAGGAATAGTGAGTCAGCACTTTCTTCAACTCTAACAACTCAACGTGCCTTGGAGAATGGGGAAAGAAAAGATCTTAGAGAGTAGATTAATCATGGAAGACTTCTTGCAGGAGTTGATAACTTGAGCTGAGCTTTGATGAACATAGAAGATCTCATTTAATGCAGTAGACAGGATATCATTTGAGATAGGCAGCACCAAGAGGGAATGGGAAAGGAGTTGAAACTTTTCTCGGTGATGGTCATGTGGAGGAGATGGGAGCAGTAATAGTGACACAGTAGTGTAGTAAGGGCTGCTGGAATGGGGCTTTCTTTGCTCTTCTTTGATTATCTTTATTATGATAGAAATCTCAGTATACCAAGAGACAGAAACTGATCAAGGGTTTCCTGGTTTTAATAGCACTGATTCCCACTCATTATCTGAATTGGGGCTTCTCTGCCCTGTAATGACTCACTTAGCAATGGTTTTGGAAAATAGAAGGTTTTGCCCTCAACTTGGAGCAACTTCTCTCCAGACAAGTGGGTGATTGTACCTTAGCCGAGAGTTTTGGCCTTCCTTTTGTGGATTCTTGTAGGGTGGGAATTAAGGATCCTTGTGTCTTCCATATTCTTTTATTACCCTTTCTTAGACATTGAGGAAGATTTACTTAAGATTTTTAGAAATCAGGACACATGAGAACACATGTTAAAATTATCTAGAGCAAGTAAGTACAATTTCTGAACAACAGACTTTAAGAATTTTGCAGATATTACATGTTTCCTTTTTGCTTTGAAAATGCACAAGCTATTTTCATTTTTTATATATAGTATCTAAAAAGTAGTACATATTCCCGGTGTCCTGTATAAGAATAATAGAGAATTATAAACTGAATTTCTTTAGTCTCATGAAATGAAATTGATTGCTTAGTGTTGTTAGAAGATCCTAGACCCTGTGAAAATGATCCTTCAGAGAGTCATCCAAAAAAGTAGGGCATTATGGAAGGACTTACATGCCTAGCTGGAGAGTATGGGTTAGATCTAGTAAAGAGTCACCAAAGGGAGGGGCCAGGATCCTGGTAAAGACTCGGAATTCTTCCCACTAATGTACTAAATATACTTAAGTATACAGCATTTCTCCCTGAAGAACAACTGAGGGCTGATTGAACAGCTTCTTTACACACACACACACACACACACACACACACACGTACACAGAAAGGGAGGGAGGGTTTGGGAGGGAAGGAGGGGGAGAAGAGAATAAATCACATAGAGATGGGTAGGAGAGATATATAGGCAGTAATCATGGAAACTCTACCCAAACAGTATGACCTACAATATGAATATCACTGAGAGACCCACTCTAGCACACTTGCCTGCTCTGGGGCACATCAATAAAATAGCTATTTTATTTTATTTACTTTGTTTTAAAATTTACTGTTTTTACATTACCATTTAGTCCCCTTACCCGCCCCCCTCCTCCCTCAATCATCACACTTTTGTCTACATCCATGAGTCCTTCTTCCTTTTCTTTTTCTGAGCATAATGGGATTAGACTTTTTATTTGTGTTTTTCCTTCTTTTCCTTTGTTTTCTTTTCTTTTAAATTTGATGTTATTGTTGTATTATATCTATCCCCTTTTTACTCCCCTCTGTCTCCTTCCCTACCCACCCACTACCCACCAAAGTCAATCCCACTTGTTGTCCATGTCCACGATTCTTCCATACTAGTTCCTTGACTAAAATGCTCCCCTTCTTTGCCTTCTTCTCCCTCCCCCCTGCCCACTGAAGGTCTATTCATTGTATTCATGTATCTGGTTCTGTTTTGCTTATTTGTTTGTTTTATTCATTATTGGCCTGTAATGGGTGAGATCCTATGGTATTTGTCCTTCACTGACTGGCTTATTTCACTAAGCATAATACTTTCCAGTTCCATCCATGGTGTTGCAAATGGTAGGAGTTCCTTCTTTCTTTCTGCTGTATAGTATTCCATTGTGTAAATGGAACAAAGTTTTTTGATCCAATCATCCACTGATGGGCACTTAGGCTGTTTCCAGCACTTGGCTATTGTAAATAGCACTGCTATGACATAGGGGTACATAGGTTCTTATGAATTGGTGTTTCAGGGTTCTTTGGATATAGTAACAAGATCACTTTAAAGCATTCATAAGTTCAAGTTGGCTCTTATCCATTCAGCTGCCCTATGTCTTTTGATTGGCGCATTTAATCCATTTACCTTTGTACCTGTGTTTCTGTCTGTCTCTGTTTCTTCATCTTCTTAAAGCAGACCCTTTAGCATCTCTTGTAATGTTGGTTTGGTGGAGATGTATTCTTTTAGACTTCTTTTGTTTAGGAAACTACTTATTTCACCTTCCATTTTGAATGAGAGCCTTGCTGGGTAGAGTATTCTTGGTTGCAAGCCTTTGTTTTTCATTGCTTGAAATATTTTTTGCCATTCCGTTCCGGCTTGTTGTGTTTCTGTTGAGAAATCAGCTAATAACCTTATGGGAGCCCCCTTGTATGTTATTAGCTATTTTTTCTTGCTGCTTTTACGATTCTCTCCTTGTCTTTGAAATTTGCCATTTTAATTATGATGTTTCTTGGAGTGGGCCTGCATGGGTTCATCTTCCTTGGGACCCTCTGTGCTTCCTGAGTTTGCATGTCATTTTCTGTCCTCAAGTTAGGGAAGTTTTCTGTCATTACTTTCTCAAACAGGTTTTCTATCCCTTGCTCCTCCTGTTCTCCTTCTGGTATCCCTATGATATGGATGTTATTATATTTCATGTTGCCCTGCAGCTCTCTTATAATCTCTTTATTTTTTTTTCAGTCTTTTTTCATTTTGTTGCACTGCCTGGGAATTTTTTCCTACATTGACCTCCAGCTCGCTGATCTGATCCTCTGCTTTCTCTAGCCTGCTTTTAATTCCTTCTATTGTGTTCTTCAATTTAGAAATTGTATTTTTCATTTCCTCCTGGCTTTTATTGATGGTTTCTATGTCCTTTTTAATGCTGGTGTAGTTCTCAGTAAGTTCCTTGTAGCTTTCCTGGAGTTCTTCATAGTTCCCCTGGAGTTGTTTGTAGTTTTCTTTGAACTTGCTGAGGTCGTCGAGCTTCTCTATCATCATTATTTTGAATTCCATATATGATAATGTGCTTGCCTCTATTTCATTTTGCACTCTTCCTAGGGATTCCTCCTTTCCATTTGCTGAGGGTTTATTTCTTTGTCTCCCCATTTAGGTGACTCTTGTTTGTTTCTGCTTCTTGGATTGGTCTGCCTTTTTTTTTTTTTTTAAAGATTTTATTTATAATTTTCAGAGGGAGGGGAAGGGAGAGAGGCAGAGAGGGAGAGAAACATTAGTGTATGGTTGCTTTCACCTGCCTCCAGCTACAGACCCGGCTGGAGACCTGGCTTGCAACCTGGTTATGTGCCCTGACTGGGGAATTGAACCAGCAACCTTAGGGGTTCACAGGCCAGCACCTTATCCACTGAGCCACCAGCCAGGGCCGGATTGGTCTGCTTTGACTTACTATTTTAGTGGTGTGGTCTTCTGTGATATAGAGGTGCACTGTTTTTACTTCCTGGCTTTGTGCTTGGTGATGTCAGTTTGTGTCCTAATCTAGGCCTAGTCAGCCAGTTGGAGACTACCAGAGATCCACTGTCTTTGTCTCCTTTAATTGTTAATTCAATCAATCTGTGATCAGTGGTCAGTTTTAGGCACCTCTGGGCAATGCAGATGAATTCAGTTGTTAATCTAATCAACCTGTGATCTGAGGTCAGGTTTAGGCACTGCTGGGTGGGGTGGATTAATTCCTGTGGGTGGGGCTGTGCCTTTCCCTCAGGCTCTTTGGAGAAGAGAGGTCTGCTGGCTGTATGGGGGATGGGTCAGCACTGGACTCACGGGCTGCTCCCTTAACTCTCCCCCTAAAGCCACTGACCCAAACCCTCCTTAAGTATCTCTAGTCCACTGTGCCCTCCCTCTGCTGGAGCCCAGGGTAGATGGGTGCCACTGTATTTTCATGTGTTGTCCCTTCAAGAATTCAGTCTCTCTGTCAAGCTGGCTAAACCTGCTGGCTAAACCTGCCGGCTTTCTGCTTTTCACTGCTGGGTGCAGTTTTACTCTCAGCTGTGTTACTGTAGGCTGGGAAGCCCAGTTGGGGGGGTTCGATCCCACCCTTCTCAAGTGGAACCCTGGCTGCTGAGATGTTTCTCTGTTCCTTCAGCTGCCACCCATGGGAGCCCCGCCAGCCCTCTCATGTTTCCGTGATTCCTACCTGTCACGATGTGATGAAGCGGCCTCTTCTGTTCTGTCTGTGGTTATAGGACCTCTTTCTAGCTGGTGTTCTGTTGGTAATTCCAGCTGACTTTTTCTCCAAAAAAGTAATTCCAGATGCGACCTGGGAGGAGATTGTTGTAGCTCTACTCACTCCTCTGCCATCTTGCGGGAACTCTCTGGGATTGTTTTCTTAATTTCCCTTTCTGTAAATTTGTTGTTGTTATATAAAAATGCAACTGATTTCTGGATATTAGTTTTGTATCCTGCTACTTTGCTGAATTCATTGATCAGTTCTAGTAGTTTCTTGGTGGAATCACTGGGGTTCCCTGTGTATGATATCAGTCATCTGCAAATAATGACAGTTTTACTTCTTCCTTTCCAATTTGGATGCCTTTTATTTCTTTTTGCTTGACTGCTGTGGACTTCACAGGGCTTCAGTACTATGTTGAATAAGAGGGTAAAAACAGACATTCTTGTCATGTTCCTGGTCTTAAAGGGAATGCTTACAGTTTTTGCCCATTGAGTATGATGCTGGCAGTGGATTTGTCATGTATAGCCTTTATTACATTTGGGTATGTTCTCTATAATTCCACTTTGCTGAGAGTTTTTACCATAAATGGGTGCTGGATTTTATCAAGTGATTTTCCTGCATCTATTGAAATGACCATTTGCTATTTATCCTTCATTTTGTTTATGTGGTATATCACATTCTTTGATTTGCAGATGTACAAACCTTGCATTCCCAGAAAAAATCCCACTTGATCATGGTGTATGCTCTTTTTGATGCATTGATGTATTCACTTTACTATATTTTGTTGAGGATTTTAGCATCAATGTTCAGGAGATATTGGCTTATAATTTTCCCTTTTTGATAGTGTCTTTAACTGATTTTGCAATTAGGATAATATTGACCTCATAAAATGAGCTTAGGAGGCTTCCCTCCTCTTGAATTTCATGAAATAGTTTAAGAAGGAAAGGTGTTAGTTCTTCTCAAAGTGTTTGGTAAAATTCACCTGTGAGCCCTCCAGTCCAGGGCTTTTGTTTGTTGGTAGTTTATGATTGCTGCATCAATTTCATTAGGTGTAATCTGTCTATTCAGATTCTTTGATTCTTCCTGATTTAATTTGAAAGATTATATGTTTCCAAGAATTTATCCATTTTCCCAGGGTTGTCTAGTTTGTAGGCATGTAATAGTTCATAATATTTTCTAACAACCCTTTGTATTTCTTTATTTAAAAAAAAATATTTTATTCACCATTTTTAGAAAGAGGATAAGGGAGAGAGGCAGAGAGGGAGAAAAGCATCAGTGTATGGTTGCCTTTCACCTGCCTCCAGCTAAGGACCTGGTTAGAGACCTGACTTGCAAACTGATTATGTGCCCTGATTAGGAATGAAACCAGAGACCTTTGGGTTCCCAGGCTGGTGCCTATCCACTGAGCAACCAGCCAGGGCACCCTTTATATTTCTTGGTGTCAGTTATGTCCCTTCTTTTATTTATGATTTTATTTATTTGGGTCCTCTCTTTTTCTTTCTTTTTCTTGATGAGTGTGGATAACATTTTGTCAATATTGTTTATCTTTTCAAGGAACCAGTTCTTGGATTCACCCATCTTTGTATCATTTTTTTTTTAAGACTCTTATTTCATTTATTTCTGCTCTAATCTTCAATATTTTCTTTTTTCTCCTCATGTTGGGCTTTGTTGTTTATCAAGTCCTTTAAGTGTAAAGATAGATTGTGTATTTGAGCCTTTTCTTGTTTTTCTGAGATAGGCCTGTAATGCTATGAATTTTCCTATTAGAATTGCTTTTTCAGTGTCCCACAGATTTTGGATTATTATGTTCTCATTTTCATTTGTTTCAAGGTATCTTTTGATTGCTTTCTTGATCTCGTTATTGACCTATTCATTGTTTAATAACATGTTATTTAGCTTCCATGTCTTTGCATGTTTTTTAGTGTTCTTCTTGTGATTGATTTCTGGTTTCAAGCATTATGGTTAAAAAAGGTGCTTGATATGATTTCCATCTTCTTAAATTTATTGAGACTTGTTTAAACATGTCTAAACATGTGGTCTATCCTAGAAAACATTCCATGTACACTTGAAAAATATGTATATTCTGCTGCTTTGGGATGAAATTCTCTGAAGATATCAATTAAATCCATTTGATGTAGTATGTGATTTAAGGCTGCTATTGATTTTTTGTTTAGAAGATCTGTCCTTTGAAGTCAGTGTGGTGTTAAAAGCCCCTGACTATGGTTTTATTTCTGTTGATCTCTCCCTTTGTCCATGAAGATTATGCATTTAGGTGCTCCTGTGTGGGATGTATAAATGTTTACTCATTATATTTTCCTGGTGGGTTGTTCACTTTATCATTATGTAGTGTTCTCTTTTATCTCTTCGAATAGCCTTGATTTTAAAGCCTATTTTGTTGTATTTAAGTATTGTTACCCCAGCTCTTTTTTTTCTTTCCATTTGCATGAAATATCTTTTTCCATCTTTTTACTTTTAGCCTGTATGTATCATTCAATCTGAGATGCTCCTCCCAGAGGCAGCATATACATAGGTCTTGTTTTTTATCCATACAGCTACTCTGTCTTATGGTTAGAGCATTTAAGCCATTTACATTTAAGGTGATTATTGATAGATACATATCTAGTTCCATTTTATTGTTAGATTATTTTCCTCTTTATACAGCAATTTAATGTGCACCTAGGCTACATATGAAAAATATCTATTTACTAACCCCAAGGCACCTGCCAGAAAGGTGAAAAATTGTGGGAACTCTTTGGGATCTGAAGGATCTCTCCAGCATCACAGGTGGCAGTGAACCCTATTGCTTACTTGCTTCTCCATCTAGATAGCATGGTCAGGAACTTGGTCTAAAGAACTCTAGTTGGCCTGCAAGCCCAACATAGTGGCCCTGGGTCACCTTGGCTAGCACCCACTGCAGCCCTGGTCAGCCAGCTGCCCAGGGTGCCCCTAGAGCCATGTGCCTAAGGCCATCTCACTGCCTGCAGCAGATCCAGCCAGCCAGGCCCCCAGTTCAGCTCCAACCAGCCTGCCAAAACCACCTGGCACATGCATTCTACACAGAGGTTGCTCCTACACAAAAACTCTCCTTGAAAATTGAGAGAGATGGCTGTTTTATCTGTCAATAGACACAAATACATAAAGTTAAACAAAAATGAGAAAGCAGAGAAATATGTTTCAAATGAAGGAATAAGGAAAAAAAAAAAAAAACATTAAAAGCTCACAATGAAAGGGAGATAAGTAATTTCCTTGATGAAGAATTCCAAGTAATTATCATAAAGATGCTCACCAAACTTGAGAGAAGAATGGAAGAGCTCAGAATTTCAATAGAGAATTAAAAATACAATAAAGAACCAATAAAAACTGAAGTATAACTGAAACGAAGAATACACTAGATGGAGTCAATAGCAGATCAGAATGTACAGAACAGATCAGCAACTTGGAGTTCAAAATAGTGGAAATATCACACAATGAAAATAGTAAAAACAAAAGTGTTTTAATGAGGATAGTTTAAGGGACCTCTGTAACAACATCAAGAACACTAACCCTTGCACTATAGGGATTCCCTTAGAAGAAGAGAGAGAAAGAGGCAGAAAGCTAACTTGAAGAAATAGCAGCTGCAAGCTTTCCTACCCTGGGAAACACATCCATGTCCAGAGACTTCCAAATAAGATGAATCCAAAGAGACTCACACCAAGAGATATTGTAATTAAAATGGCTAAAGTTAAGTGTAATGAGCAAATCTTTAAGGCAACAAGAGGAAAACAACTATAACTGACCTCCCCCTAACACCCATAAAGCTATCAGGTGATTTTTCAGCAGACACTTTTCAAGCAAGAAGGGAGTGTGAGTATATATTTAAAATGCTGGAAAAAAGGAACCCCCAACCCAGAATACTCTACCTAGCAAGGTTATCATTCAGAATTGAAGGAGATATAAAGAGTTTCCCAGATAAGTAAAAACTAAAGGAGTTTGTTACCACTAAACCAGCTTTACAAGAAATTTTAAACAGTTCTTTCTAAGCAGGAATACGGGCCATAAATAGAAATAAAAGATATATATATGAAAGTAAAGATTTCATGGGTAAAGGCAAATATATAGCAAAGGCAGTGGATCAGCCATTTAAAAAGCTACTATAGAAATCAAAATACAAAATAACAAAATAAGAAATAACTGTAATTAATAGAGGATACACAAAACAAAGAGATCCAAAATATGCAAAAACAAAGTATAAAGTGGGTAGTGAAAATATAGTGCTTTTAGGATGGATTTGAACTTAAATACCTGTCAGTTTAAAATAGTCTGCCATAGGTATGTATTGATATATATATATATATAAACTTTATGGTAACCACAAATTAAAAATTTACAAAAAATACACAAAAAATAAAGAGAAAGGAACACACACAAAACACTAAAGAAAACCAGGAAGCCACAGGGAAGAGAATAAAGTAACATAGAACTACAAAGACAACCCCCCAAAGTAACGAAATTATAATAACATATCTATTAACAATTACTTTAAATGTAAATGGATTAAATGCAACAACACAAGACTTGTAGGGAGGATAAGTGGATTTTTAAAAAAAAAGAAAGAAAATCAAGATCCACATATATTCTGCCTACAAGAGACTCACTTCAGATCAACAAACACACACAGACTGAAAGTGAAAAGATGGAAAAGATATTCCTTGTCATTAGAAATAAAAAGAAAGTCGGGATAGAAATACTCATATCAGACGAAAGACTTTAAAACGAAGACTGTGCAAAGAGACAAGGAAGAGCACCTAAATATATGAAGCAAATACTAACAAACTGAAAGGGAGAAATTGAAAGTAATCCAATAGTATTAAGGGTCTTTAATACCCCACTTACATCAATGGATAGATTGTCCAGACAGAAAATCAATAAGAAACCAATGGCATTATAGAGTACATTAGAGCAGATGAATGTAACAGATATTTACAAACATTTCGTTCAAAAACTACAAAATACACATATTTTCAATTGCTCATGGAATATCCTCCAGAGTAGATCACATGTTAGGCCACAAAATAAGTCTCGGTAAATTTTAGAAGATTGAAATTGTATTAAGTATGTATGTTTTCTGACCACATGCTATAAAACTAGAAATCAGTTACAAGAAACAAACTAGAAAATGCACAAACACGTGGAGACCAGACAACATGCTACTAAACAATCAATGGGTCAAAGAAGAAATTAAAGAGGAATTAAAAATATCTTGAGACAAATGGAAATAGAAACACAACTCCAAAATCTATGGGATACAGCAAAAGCAGGTCTGAAGCCCTGGCTGGTAGCACAGTGCATAAGTGCGGGCCTGCGAACCCAAAGGTTGCAGATTCGATTCCCCAGCCAGGGCATGTAACCAGGTTGCAAACCAGGTCTCCGGTCAGGTCTGTGACTGGAGGCAGGTGAAACGCAACCATACATTGATATCTCTCTCCCTCTCTGCCTCTCTCCCTTCCCCTCTTTCTAAAAATAATGAAATAAAAATTTTTTTTAATAAAATAAATAAAAAAGGTCTGAGAGAGAAGTTCATAGTGATATGGGTCTGCCTCAAGAAACAAAAACCCTCTTCCCCCCAAAATCTGACTTTACACCTAAAGAAACTAAGAAAAGAACAAACAATACCCAAAGTAAGTAGAAGAAAGGAAATAATAGAGGTCAGGGCAGAAATAAATGAAATGCAGACTAAAAATACAAAATATCAATGAAAGTAAGAGGTGGTTCTTTGTTTTTTGTTTATTTTTTTTACTTTTTTGTTGAACAGGTTCTTTAAAAAGATAAACAAAATTGACAAATCTTTAGCCAGACTCGTCAGGGAAAAGAGAGAGGTTCCAAATAAATAAAATCAGAAATGAAATGATACCACAGATATACAAAGGTTCATAAAAGAATACTATGAATAGTAGGTGAAAAAGGAGTAAACAGTTTCAGAGGTGAACTCTACTAAACATTTAAAAAACAGTTAATCCTTTTAAAACTATTCCCAAAAAATTGAAGAGGAAAGAATACTTCTAAACCCATTCTATATAGCCAGCATTCTTACTCTGATGTCGAAAACACCACAGAAAAAGAAAATCATATATTAATATTTCTAATGAAACTAGATGCAAAATTTCTTAACAAAATAACAGCAAACTGAATCTAACAATACATTAAAAGGATTATATATTATGACCAAGTGAGATTTATAACAGGGATGCAAGAATGGTTCAATACCCACAAATCAATCAACAAGGTACCCAACATTAACAAAGCCAAGGATAAAAATCATGTGATCATATCAATAGAACAAAAAAAGCATTTCACAAAATTTGACAGCCATTTGTGATAAATACTCTCAACGAAGTTTATGTAGTAGAACATACTTCAGCATAATAAAGGTCATAGATGACAAACCCACAGCTAACATCAAACTCAATAGTGAAGAGCTAAAAGCTTTTATTCTTAAAATGAGGAACAAAACTAGATACTTATTCTCACCACATTCAGTTGGAATAGATTGAAAGTTTTAACATTGGAAGTCTGACCACAGAAGTCAGACAAGAAAAGAAATAAAAGGCATCCAAGTTGGAAAGGAAGGAGTTAAAACTGACACTATTTACAGAAAGTGTGATACTGTATATAGAAAACCCTAGACTCCACCAAAAAAACAAAACAAACAACCCTCTTAGAACTCATAAATGAATTCAGTAAAATATGCAAATGCAATACCTGTTGCATTTGTATACACTAGTAGTGAGTTATCAGAAGAAGATATAAAGAAACAAATCTCATTTATAATTGCATCAAAAAGTATAATATACCTAGGAATAAATTTAACCAGGGAAACAAAATACCTGTACTCTGGAGACTTAAAGACATTGATGAAAGAAATTGAAGATGAAACAAACAAATGGAAGAATATAGTGTGCTCATGGATTGCAAGTATTACTATAGTTAAAATGTTCATACTACTCAAAGCAATCTACAGAGTTAAAGCAATCTCTATCAAAATGCCAGTGACATTTTTCACAGAGTTTAAATAATTCTAAAGTTGTACGGAACCATAAAAGACCTTAAATAGTCAAAGGAACCTTGAGGAAAAAAACTAAATTGGAGCTATCACGCTCCCTGATTCCAGACTATATTACAAAACTACAATAATCAAAATAGTATGGCTTGGGCACAAAAATAGACACAGATTATTGGTGAAAGAGTGAGCCCAGAAATAAACCCTTGTTTATGTGGTCAATTAATCTACAACAAGGGAGGCAAGAATATACAATGGGGGACAGTCTCCTTAATAAATGGTTTTGGGAAAACTGGACAGATAACATGCAAAAAATTGAAATTGGACCACTTTCTTATATACAAAAATAAACTCAAAATTATTTAAAGACATAAATGGAAGGCTTAAAACTATAAAACTCCAGAAGAAAAAAAAGTCAATAAAGCCTTTGACATTGGTCTTAGCAATATTATTTTTGACATAAATCCCTAGGCAAGGGCAACAAAATGAAAAATAAACAGATGAGACTCCATCAAACTGAAAAAAAGCTTTTGCACAGCAAAGGAAACTATCAACAAATAAGACATCCTATGGAAGAGAAGATATTTCCAAATTATATACCCAAAATGTGTAAAGAACTCATACAACTCTATCAAAAAGCCAAACAATTTCATTAAAAAGTGACCAGATGACCTGAATTAACACTTCTCCAAAGAAGACATAAAGATGGCCAACAGGTATATGAAAAGATGCTCAAAATCACTAACTACTCAGTAGAGAAATGCAAATCAAAACCACAATGATATATCATCACATACATGTCAGAAGAGCTATTATAAAAAAAGTCAACAAATTAGTATTGGCAAGGATATGGCGAATTGGAAACTCATGTTCTGTTGGTAGGAATATAAAGTGGTATACCTATTTTGGAAAACAGTAGGAAGTTTCTCAAAAAATAAAAAATAGAACTACCATAGGACATTTTTTTCTGGGCATTTATCAAAAAAAATTAATAATTTGAAAATATATATGCACCCCTATGTTTATAGCAGCATTACTTACAGTAGCCATGATATAGAGGCAACCTAGGTATTAATCAATACACATACACATATATATGCATATATATATATATACACACACACACACACAATGGATTATTATTCAGCAATTAGAAAAGAATGAAATCTTGCCATTTGTGACAACAAGGATGGATCTAGTGGATTATGGATTATCCACTAGATCCATCCGTGTTGGAATACGGATTATGCTAAGTGAAATAAGGCAGACAGAAAAAGACAAATGTATGATTTCACTTATAGGTGTAACCTAAAAAAAGAAAAAGAATCACACTCATAGATAGAGAGCAATGTCAAAAGAAAAAATGTGGGGGGATGAGTAAAAAAGGTGAAGGGGACTAAGAGGTACAAACTTGCAGTTATAAAACAAGTCATAAGGATGTAATATAGCAAAACACAGGAAATCTAGTAAACAATAGCATAATAACTTTTCATGGTGACAGACGGTTAGTAGACTTAGTGCGATGATCACATTGTAAGGCATATAAATGTCAAATTGCTATGTTGCACCCTCAAAACTAATATATTGTATGCCAAATATAGTTTGTTAAGAAGTCACAAGAATCTTAACAAGAAAAGTAATATTCCTAAAATTGTTTTTAAGGTGACATATACCACCTTTGTCCAAGGGTATGCACTCATATTATGAATAAAGATAACGTAGCTTTATAAAACAGTTAAGTAAGGAAAATTATGTCCATCTGGAAAGTGTCTATATCTTTATACTAAAAGTGTCATTATTATTTCTCTATTTAGCAAACTCTTCCAGAACCTTTGGAGTACTTAATACTTTACCAGAATGTAATGTTTACACATCTCAGGACCTTGTATTATGTAATTCACGTAAGAGGTGTGGTACATTTTATGTAGGTTGACAGGTTGTTGCAGTGCTCGGATTAATTGTGATAATATCTTGGTTTTGTTTTTAGATAATGTAAAACATGTTTTCCCCCTTTAAGACAGTTAAACTGTTTGTAGGGGAGGAAAATCCTGGTACCTTTTATGAGTTGCTTATATTCGTAACACAGATTAACTTCCCAGCACATAAAGGGAATACTGGAAAACCCTTGTATGATTAAGTATGCCCCTAGAGGATTAAGTTTTTCCACATATTTTTCAAGCCAGAGCTACTAATAATGTTTCAGCATTAACCTTTCTGTACATGCTGATTCTGGGGAAGGCCTTTACTCATTCTGTCCTTGCTGTTAGTTCTTCCACTGTCCAGATTTGTAGCACCACAAAATCATCTGTGGAAACATAGGCTGAAAAACTGAAAGTTTAATGAAGTCTAACAAAATATCATCTTTGGTATCATTTCAATTTTCTTTCAAAGTTTTTGTCCATTTTTCAAACTCATTCCTTCTTTTACCTTACTGGAGGCTTGGCACAAACAGCAATTTGGTAAGCTTAGTGGTTCACTCAGAAATAAGTGATCTCTAAACACATAGCATTTATCATTTTGTAAAAGGTCATTTAATGTCCATGTACATTTCTCCTGAGATAACAGTATGGTTTGTAAGAAATCTCATTACTGACGGAATCAGTTATTAAGTGCCTTTTTATCTAGGCAATAAGTTGTCAAATTAATGTACTGTGTTTAATCAGCCAAAGATTATTTTTTATTTGCCTTGAGACACGGCAGTCACCCCCATTCCCCAGCCCTTCTGGATCCCAGTCTGTCTGTTCCCTCCATCCTGTACTTCATTTCTTACCAGCCTTGGATGCCATCTTAGTATTCACCAGCCCTTCAGTTTCTTTGACCTATCTTTTTTACCCTTATCCTTCAGAGTCTCCAAGTTTAAATGGGTCCTTAACTACCTTTCTCTGAACGCTTATATTATCATATTATCTGTCCTGAGTAAGGGCTTCAGATTGCTCAGCACTCTTTCTGAGTGATTCTGGTCTGCTTCTTTCCTCACATTCCCCACAGAGCTGCCCCAGAGCATTACTGCCCTCTACAAGCTTCGTACATCGCCCGCCCCATTCCCCTCTCTGGCAGCAGATGACCTTATGGTCTGCTCTTCAGACCCCAGAGCTTCTCAGCCCAGTTTCTGAATCTCCTAAATTATCACTACAGCTTCTTTGTGTTCCCCGTGGCTGAGAGAGGACTGCCTCTCCTTTCTAGCTCCAACTTTTTCATGAGCAATTTAGAGTTCTTTATCTTCTGAGACTTTTCTCTAGCACCGGGAAAAACGAAACTAAGATTTTAATATTACTTATATAAGTATTACATGCACATGGTCTTAAAATTTAAAGTAGTATAAAAGTATAGATAAGCATATGTACATTTCTCTCTCCACTTTCATTTTTAAAATATTAATAGTAGGCACATGATTTTGACATTGCTTTTTAACATATCTCTATGTCTTTGAAATCAGTTTATATTAGTACTATGGAACTGCCTAATTCTTTTTTAGGGGACAGTGATCTTTTTTAAAATTTATTTTTAAATTAAAGTTTACATTCAAAATATAGAAATGCCTTATTTTTTTAATGGATCCAGATTATGTCCTTGATTGTAAATACACCATAATTTAGTTAATCGGTCCCCTATTAAAGGATAGTTGTTTCTAATCTTCTGTTTCAAATTGTTCTGTGGTGAGCATTCCTACACGTGAGTTTTTGTGTGCATGTAAGCAGGGCACAAGCAGGAATGGTGTGGGCATGCTGCTTTAGAGTCAACATTTTTATCATAAGATTTTCTTTGAAATGTTCACTTTTTGCTTTGGCTGTTGGTTCAATGTATAGATGCTGGCCTGGAAACCCAAAGGTCACTGGTTCAATTCCTAGTCAGAGCACATAACTAGGTTACAACCAGGTCTCTAGTCAGGTCCGTAGCTGGTGAAAGGCAAACATACATTGATGTCTCTCTCCCTCTCTACCTCCTTCCCTCCCACTCTCTCCAAAAATAAATAAATAAATAAAATCTTTTAAAAAAAATTAACTTTTTAAAGTGAAAGATAATCGAATGCTAAAGAATAGTGAGGGAAAATCATAATTCCCCATTCTTCAAAAAAAGAAGAAGACATTTGGAAAAAAAATTCTGAGCAGCCAGAACTGGATTTAGTCTTTTCATTTCTAAATGGAGAAACTAATTTTTCCCTATTTTTTGTTACTGCTTCTGCAACCTTTCTATTTATGTATAATTGATTTCTTGAATTTAGTATCTACAATGTCTCAATGTCTACAATCTTTTCAAAACATTCATCTCTTTATTTCTTCTGAATTCTGAAAGAATTGCTGAGGTATCCTGTTCACTGTTTGCTTTCTGCATTTCACAGTTCCTGTGATTATGAATTTTTAAATGTGTGATAATCTTTTTAATAGTTTTAAAGTACTCATGTTCTTATATTGTTCTGTCAAGACTACTGGCCTTTATCTTTTGATATTTTTATTAAAGGACAACATACATACAAGAAAGTACTTGATGGTTTCTCACAAAGTAAACCTTTGTTACCAGCACTCCAGATCCTCCCTTGTGCCCTCTTTCAATTATAAGCTCTTTATGGTTAACCACTGTTCTAATTTCTAACACCATAGATTTCATCATGCTTGTTTTTTAAACTTTATATAAATCTAATCATATAGTATGAGATTGGTCAAAAAGTCGGTTTAGTTTTTTCTGTAAAATAAAAAACACATTTTTCATTTCCACCAATAACTTGATTGATTTGGATACTTTGAGTATGTTGGCTATCTCCTGCTATTATTGGCTTTTAGGGGCGCTGCTAAACATCTTTCAGTGCATAAGACAGCCCCTCAGCAAAGAATTACTTGGGCAAAATGTTAATAGTACCAGAAAACTTTGCAAACCACTTCTGACATGTTCAATCAGTCACAGCACCTTCTCCATGTACTGCACAAATCTTTTTTTGTGTTTCAGTTGCATTTTTACCTTTCTTGAAATAATAATGCATAGTGCGCTGAAAATGTTGCATTATCTTCTTCCATCTTCAATATTAAAGTGGCTACACAAAGATTCACCAATTTTGGGTAAGTCTTTTTTTTTTTTTAATGCACATGCTGATATGACAGCTGTCACAATTCAATCTTAACAAAATTGTCTCAAATGAAGTTAAAGACAACTACTACCAGAGCTATTGTACAGAAAAAACTAAATTAACTTTTTGGCCAGCCCAACACATACTGCTTTTCCCTTTTGTTTAACTTTATTTATTTATTTATAAATACGGAACACTTCACGAATTTGCCTGTCATCCTTGCACAGGGGCATGGGAATCTTCTCTGTATTGTTCCAATTTTAGTATATGTGCTGCCGAAGCGAGCACTGTTTAACATTATTTTTATGAGAATTATACATATTGTTGCATGTAATTGTATTTTGTTTTCATTGCTCTGTAGTATTCTACTAAATGAATAACCCACAGCTTCTAGTTGAGGGCTATCATGAATAGTACTACTGTAGACACTTGTTTGGGCCTTCTTCTTCTTCTTCTTCTTTTTTTTTTTTTTTTTAAGATTTTATTTATTATTTCCAGAGAGAGGGGGTAGGGAGAGAGGCAGAGAGGGAGAGAGACATCAATGTGTGGTGGCCTTTCACCTGCCTCCAGCTACAGACCTGGCTGGAGACCTGGCTTGCAACGTGGTTATGTTGCCCTGGCTGGGAATTGAACCAGTGACCTTTGGGTTCGCAGGCCGGCACCTTATCCACTGAGCCACCAGCCAGGGCTTTGTTTGGGCCTTCTAATGCACATATGTACACATTTTTTGTTGGGTATATATATCTAGGAGTAGAATTGCTTGATCATAGAGCATATAAGTGTTAAATTTCTAAAGTTGTTGCCTCATTTTGTACCCTGATGAGAATGCTGGATGTTACACATCTTTGTCAGATATTTTCTGTCTATTCTATTTTAGCCAAACAGGATTTCACTGTGGTTTTAGTTTTTAGTTCCCTGATCTCTTGTAATGCTAAGCAGCTTTTTATAAGTTTATTGGCCATTTAGGTCTCCTCTTTTGTGATGTACCTGGTGAAATTTAGTTTTACATTAAAAAGATTTATTTTAAAAATACATTTGGCTAGCCAGTATGTCACATTTTCTATCCTCTGTCCCTTCCTTTATCCTTGTATTTTTTTTTTCTTGGCTCTTGTCTTGCTTGTTATTTTTTTCTAACAAGTGAACTTTAAAATCAGTAACCCAAATTCTTCTAGAATTTTTAGTGAGTTTCCACGTAACCTATTTTATTTGAGAAAAATTGTCATTCAAATTGGAAGATATCCTGGCTGGTGTGGCTCAATGGATTGAATGCCAGCCTGCAAACTGAAAAGTCACTGGTTCCATTCCCAGTCAGGACACATGCCTGGGTTGCCATCCAGGTCCCCAGGTGGGGGAGTGCAAGAGGCAATTGAGTGATGAGTCTCTTGCACACTAAGGTTTCCTTTCCTTTCTCCCTCCCTTCCCCACTCTCTAAAAGTAAATAAATAAAATCTTTTTAAAAAATTGGAAGATAATATTGTTATTCTTTCTAAGGAAGAAGAAAGTGGTAAATACTCAGCTCTCCCAGTTTTTAGACCAACAGATTGCTTATTCCCATATTTAATACTAGTTTTTGTTTCATTTTTGATAGGTACTTGTTAGAAGTGAAAATATTTTAATATGCATTTTAAACCTTTAAAAATATAAATGTTTTACAGGTTCTTGATCAATATGAACAAGAAGGATTTCATTTCCTAGCGAAGGTGTTTAATTCTTCACATTCCTTCTTAGAAGACTTGACTGGTCTTACATTGCTGCATCAAGAGACCCAAGCTGCTGAGGTAAGAGTAAAACAAGCTTTATGTACTGAGAACTGATGTGATTGAAGCCTATTTGATATTTATTCAGACTTAAAGAAAAAGAAGGAAGCAGTTAATTACAATTTTTCCCCCTTAGAACAAATCTGCAATTGCTTGATGCTGATGTGCGCAGGCTGTTGTATAGAAGGTGTCAAATGCAAAACATGGCTGATAAAGGAAGTACAGGTTATTGATTCTCAAGCACCTCTGTTTCTTGCTGAAAAACAGCATGCCTGTGGCCATTAGAGAGTTGGCTGTAATGTCCATAAATCTTAATGCACTTCAGGAAGGACATTGGCCTCTGGCACTGCTCATCAAAGAGAACATGCCTGGCTTTTATTTCACAGCCTTTTTAGGCCATTGAACCCCACCATAAAATGGCTTCCCCAATTACAACCTAAGAGTTATGTTTAGCTTGTCTATCTACAGATCTTAATTTCCTGGGTCACTATACTCATGTTTTGTTTTGTTTTTTTAAGATTGGGATTTTTTTAAAGTTATTTTGTTTTCCCAAATGCTCACTGTTCTTAGAAAAAGGTACGCTGTATGTGGTGTGGAATTATTTGTGACACTTGGCAAAATAGTTCCTCAAAATGGTTGAATGAGATTAAATCAACATCTTTCTACCCTTACTTGGGTGAAAAGTTCTAAGGACAAATGTGGCCTATCATTTCCAGAAGCTACATGGAGAAAACTTTTAACTGCCTGTGTCTTGTAAATTGCTATTAGTCCTGTTGTCTGATTCGTTGATTACTTCCCACCCCACCCCTTTCAGGGAGTGTATATTCTCACCACTGGGGGAGGCCCCAGTGAGTATATAGTCATTATGGTCAGTCTCATTACTGGACTAGCTGATGGTGAAAAGGCTGTTGTTTGGGAGATTGGAGCTTGCACTGAGTATGGGAAACCCATGTGGAAATACCAGTCACATCTTTCGCAGCTTTTGGCAGACTGGGGTGAGAATTTTAAGCACACCAGAGCAGCAAGATAGTGCATCTCTAGTGCTAGACTTAACAACTGAAACTGGTTCTTCTTTAACTTGCTTTGGCTTTGATGTCCTGGGCATGCAACAGATGCAGTCTTCCACAGATGACCAGTAATTAGAGACCCACACAGAGTCTCAGCTTCAGTAGATGAATGGCATCTCTGCAGGACTTGAAGAGACTTTCCAATTTTCCCCAGAACTTGGACTGGGTTCCCAGAGAGGTTTCAGAACTTTATGTTGATCATAGCCACTGTTTTGTCTTTTGAGCACACTGCCTGATGACAAGGGAAAAATAACTTACAGGTCTTTTCAACCATACAATCATTTGGCTAGTTAGTTGGGGGAATTTTTCCATCCAGCTAGAAATAATTCACATACTTTAGTTGGCTAGAGGAATTGAAACTTGAAATTGACCCCATATTTCACTCTTTAAAACAGAGCAGATGTTAAAATAATGGGCACATTTCTTGATTAAACCTGGCTTGTTTTGCATTTTGGTTTGTCAAACATTAATAGCCTTTTAAAAGACCCTAGAAGTTTAAGAGAGCCACAATGACTAAAGAAATGTGGGTCAGGATGGGGCATGCGTTCATCCACAAGTCTGAGGTTTCTTTTTTAAGCTTTCCTCAGTTAAATTATATTTATAGTTTTAGAATCATAAGCCACATATCAAATTTTTGATTAGAGATGGTAAACTGGTTGGCTTATGAGCCAGATATGGCTTGCAGGTGTGTTTTGTTTGGCCTTCCCTGTGTGTTACATTCTGAATAAAGCCAACATTTTACAATTACAAGTTTTACATAAGAATCAGAATTTTCCCATTTATAATATCTTTGAAAAATTAGATATGGCAATGCCAGGCCTGCATTCCTAAGTAGTGATGGTTATCTGGAGCCAAGAAGCAAATTGTATCAATAAATAATATATTTACATGATGAAATTCAAAGGTATAAAAAAATATTCTGTGTGGAAAGGAAATCTTCTACACCTTTTCCTTACCATCCAGTTTTCTTAGGAGACAAGCACTGATTTTAGTTTCTTGCCCAAAGGTATTTTTTAAACATTACTTATATATTTATTTCTTATTTTTCAGTTACAGTGGATATCTAATATTATTTTATACTAGTTTAAAGTGTGCAGCATAGTTACATAATACATGAACTGGTCCCACTTAGCACCATACATAGTTATTAGAATATTATTGACTATATTCTCTATACTATACTTTACATCCCCATGACTCTTTTGTAACGACCAATTTGTACTTCTTAATCCCGTCACAGTTTTCACCTGGGCCCCCAGCCCCTCTCCCATCTGGCAGCTCTTAGTTTTTTCTGTACATCTTTGAGTCTGTGTCTGTTTTATTTGTTTATTTTGTTCTTTAGATTCTACGTATAAGTCAGATGGTATGTGTCTTTCTCTGTCTGACTTGTTTAATTTAGCATTATACCTCTTAGGTTAATGCATATCATTACAAATGGTAAGATTTCATTCTTTTTTATGACTTAATATTCCATTGTAATATGCACCACACCATCTATAGGCTATTTCCGTATCTTGGCTATTATAAATAACACTACAGTGAATGTAGGGGTACATATATTCTTTTGAATTAGTGTTTTGGATTTCTTGGCTATATTCCCAAAAGTGGAGTTGCTGAGTCACAATGTTCTCATTTTGACTTTTTGAGGAAACTCTATACTGTTTTCCATAGTGGCTGTAGCAGTCTGCATTTCTACCAACAGTGCATGAGGTTCCCTTTTCTCCACATCTTTGCCAGCACCTGTTGGTTGATTTATTGATGATATCCTTTCTTACACATGTGAGGTGATATCTCATTGGGTTTTAATTTTCATTTTTTGAGGATTGGTGATATTGAGCATCTTTCTATATGTCTATTTGCTATCTCTACGTCCTCTTTGAAGAAGTACCTATTTAGGGCCTCTCCCCATTTTTTAATTGGATTGTTTGTTTTTGTGTTGAATAGTGTGAATTCTTTATAAATTTTGGACATTAATAATTAATGATACACCCTTACCAGATGTCTCATTGGTGAATATCTTTTCCTATTCAGTAGGCTTTTTCTAGTTTGATGTAGTATCATTTTTTAACTTTTTTTTTATTTTTTACATATATCTGTCCAATTTTCAAAACACCATTTATTGAATAGACTTCCTTTACTACATTGTATGTACTTGACTCTTTTGTCGCAGATTAATTGACCATACAGGTGTGGGTTTATTTCTGGGCTCTCTATTCTGTTCCCAGAGGTATTCTTTAGGTGATGGTCTCCATTTAGAAGATGTTTTTCAGTTGACGATCCTTACATGTGTTAGTATTTGCAGTTCCTATTTTAGAAAAGGATCATTACTTTTCTTAAAAAGCTCTAAATAGGGCTGGTTTAGGATAATGCTCACCAGAAGACCTCATAACAACAAGTCATTCCTATCTACATTAATTTCCATTATGTGAAAAATATGTGTGTATAAATAAACACCCAAAAAAATCTGTGCAGTGTTTTGATGTCTGTATGATTCCCAGTGCATTTGTAAATGTTCAGTAATAAAAATACAAAAATCTGCATCCCATATAGAAAGGTCCCTACTCATTTATTTTAGCAACACAATGAAGAATGCCCCATTAACTCTCATTTTAGGCTGTTTTCGTGCATCAACTTTGGAACTGCAAAAGATTCAACCAAATAATTATATAAGACAGAGTTATTTTATACATTATTTATAAAATGTCTTTTACAGATACTGTTTTTTTTAAAAGAATTACTGAACATATTTTGAAAAATTTGATAGCAGGGCACTGTGCTAGTGATTGAATATAGAAATTAATGAGATGAGCTCATGGTCTAGTGTGAGAAAAGACACATAGATAGGGCACTCTAAGAACTTATCTATACAACCCATGGACATGAACCAGGGGTGGTAGACTGCGGAACTGAACGGGGGAATTGGGCAGAGCGGAACAAAGGGGAAAGAATTTGGGACAGCTGTAACAGCATAATCAATAAAATATACAAAAAAAAAAAGGTAATAATTTAAAATGCTTTAGTCACTTATATATTAACTACTGAGAGAGCAGTTACTGCTGGTTGGGAGAGTAATGATGCCAAAAAAAAAGCTTCACACAGAAAGGAACAAATATTCCAGTTAGGTTTTTAAAATTAATTATTTTAATTGAGGTGTAACTGGCATATAACATTACCTTACTTTCAGGTGTTTAGTATAATACTTTGCTACTTGTATGTATTGCAAAATGATTACCACAGTAGTAAGTATAGGTAGCATCCGTTACCAGGTAGTTGATTTTTTTTTTTAAATTTTATTGTTGTATTGCATCCATCCCATTTTTGCTCCCCTCTGTCCCCCTCCCCACCCACCCATTCACCCCAAAGTCAATCCCACCTATTGTCCATGTCCATGGTTCCTTTAACCAGTTAGTTTTAAAGGATAAGTATCCTAACTTTATAAATAAAAGTTGGATTTGGTCAAGAAAAGGGTAAGGAAGCAGAGGAGGGCATTCTAGGCTGAATAAAAAGTCCCAGAGGCCAAGTCTTTAGTGTGTTACTCATAATCGTTAGCATGTAGCTGGAGCCAGAGTTTCCTGGAGTAAGGTAAGGTGTTTGTGTGTGTGTGTGTGTGTTTTTTTAAATAACAGCTTCATTGAATCAGAATTCACATACTCTGAAATTCACTCTTTTAAAATGTACAATTCAGTGTGGTGTTTTAGTAGATTAATAGAGTTGTGCTACTATTACTACTAAGTTTAGATAATTTTTATCACACCCAAAGAAACTTTGTGCCCATTAGGCAGTGACTCCTCATTCCCCCCTCCTTCTGGCAACCACTATGCTTTTTGTTTCTATAGACTTGCCTATTCTGGACATGTTGTGAAAATGGAATTTCAGAATATGTGGCCTGTTCTATCTGGCCTCATTAACTTAGCATGATTTTGTCAAGGTTCATCCATGTTGTTTTGGCAAGATAATTATCTTTTAGTTAAAAGAGAAAAACTTTTGATGCTATTAAACTTTGTCATATCCTTTAATACTTGAGGTATATCTCCCAAATATAGCTCATTTATGGAGGAAAGCATAGCTGATCCTACTAGAGGTTACAAATCCATTTATTTTCATAGAAAGGGAAATAGAGATAATTGATTGGAAGATATTTTTTCAATTTTTTAATTTATTGATTTTTTTTTGAGAGAGAGACATCAATTTGTTGTTTCGTTTATTTATGCATTCATTGGTTAATTCTTGTATGTGCTCTGTTTGAACCTGCAACCTTGGTGTGTCAGGACAGCCTTCCAACCAGATGAACTACCCAGCCAGGGCTTGGATGATTTATCTAAGACAGAATCATCCAGATCTATGCAATCCAGTTATTTTGTACCCATATCCCTTACATCATCCAAAACCAATTCCCATTATTTTAGTCTAGGTTACTACTATAATAACACTGTTGTTGAGACTAACAGACAAATCACCAGGTTTGTTTGTGTTGGAGGAGGGCTTTGAAGTGCAAGGTACATGGTGGGGACTGGTAATGTGGTGGAGAGGGTTGTCAGACTTACAAAGATGAGTTTGTTTTGGGTAATGATGATTCTGAGATAATGGAATAAATGAGTGAAAATGACTGGATGGTATTAGAGATAGGGTGGAGATAGAGCTTAGAGGAAAAAAAAAAAACGGAACTGATAAATTGATTTTGCAGATAAAGGAAAATTATCCCGTTTCATTTAGTGAAATGAGGAGATACTGCCAAGCTAAGATTTAATAAAAGTATTTAAATAAGAAATATGTGTGGTAGATCTTTATCGTAAATTATAGTTTAAAAAATTTTAAATACCTCATAAATGTTTTCTCTAATGTTATATTTTATAAAGTACAGGCCTTGGACAGAGACCTCTTTGGCTATAAGTCCATCTAGTTGCCAGATTATACCCATTCTACCCATGAAGTATTAGAAAGCCTCACAGAGGGAAAAGGCCCACTTGCCATTTTACTCTTAAAATGTTGCCATCAGAATAGGGAATATTACATGAACTTCTGACCATTACTTTCAAGACCCTTAGGGAGAATGGGTTTGGGTGTTTGGAGATTGAGCCCAGTTCCCTGTTGCTCCTAGATAGCTGTTTATCCTAGTTGGAACCAAACAAATGGCTTTAAAGTTGATGAAACAGGCAATGTCCAGGTCGTGGGGCCAATGAAGTACTCACCAAGTGCTCTTTAAATTGCTGAAGTTGTTGAAGAAAGGCTCAGTCTAAATCAAACATGTGAATGACTTAGCCATATTTTCATAAAATATGTTGTGAATTGTCTTTTTAGGATTATCAACTACCAGTTCACATGTACTGATTTCATTCTGGCTGTTGGTTCAACTTCAGCATTGTGCTTTGGGAAATGCCAAATAATTTTCAAGTTCTATCTAACTAGAAAGAAAAAAACTCATTCATAAGAGAAGTAATAAAACTACATTGGTATATCCTTGAGAAATTCAAATTCCAAAATCCCATAATCCAGCTTCCCTGAAATACTTCATTCTCATTTTTTTTTCCAGTTTGTTTTTTATTGTTGTTGTATTACATCCATCGCCTTTTTGCTCCCCTCCATCCCCCTCCCCACCCACCCATCCACCCCCAAAGTCAATCCCACCTGTTGTCCATGTCCATGGTTCCTTTATGCTAGGTTCTTGTCTAAGCTGCTCCCCTTCCCTGCTTCTGCCTCCCCCGTCCCCGCAACCTCTTTCCCCCTGACCACTGAAGGCCTATTCCTTGTATTCATATATTTGGTTCTGTTTTGCTTGTTGTTAGTTTTGTTCATTATTGTCCTGTAATGGGTGAGATCATATGATATTTGTCCTTCATTGACTGGCTTATTTCACTAAGCATAATACCCTCCAGTTCCATCCATGTTGTTGCAAAGGGTACAAGTTCCTTCTTTCTGCTGTGTAGTATTCCTTTGTGTGAATGTACCAAAGTTTTTTGATCCAATCATCCACTGCTGGGCACTTAGGCTGTTTCCAGCACTTGGCTATTGTAAATAGTGCTGCTATGAACATAGGTGTGCATAGGCTCTTATGAATTGGTGTTTCAGGATTCTTTGGGTATAGTCCAAGTAGTGGAATGGCTGGATCAAAAGACAGTTCCATTTTTAGTTTTTTAAGGAAACCCCATACTGTTTTCCACAGTGGCTGCACCAGCCTACATTCCCACCAACAGTGTATGAGGGTTCCCTTTGCCCTGAATCCTCGCCAACACTTGTCTGTTGATTTGCTGATGATTGCCATTCTGACAGGTGTGAGGTGGTATCTTACTGTGGTTTTAATTTGCATCTCTCTGATGACTAGTGATGTTGAGCATTCTTTCATATGCCTCTGGGACCTTTGTATATCTTCCTCTGTGAGTTGTCTGTTCAGGTCCTTTGCCCGTTTTTTAATTGGGCTGTCTGTCTCCCTGGTGTTGAGTTGCATTAGTTCTTTAGATATTTTGGAGATCAGACCCTTGCCTGAGGTATCATTGGCAATTATGTTTTCCCATACAGTTGGTTCCCTTTGAATTTTGCTAATATTTTCTTTAGCTGAACAGAAACTTTTCAATTTGATATAGTCCCATTTGTTGATTTGTTCTTCTATTTCCTTTGCCCTTGGTGAAGTATCAGTAAACATATTTTTGCGTAGGATATCCGAAAGTTTACTGCCTATATTTTTCTCCAGTACCTTTATGGTGGCACTGCTTATATTTCTTAATAGTTTGCAAGTTCCATGATTTCAGAATTAACTTAAGCCTTTCTTTCTGTGGTATTGACCATGTTAAAAATATTTGAGGTTGTATCATATAGTTATGTTTTCAGCATGGTAGTTACAGCATTCTTTTAATATAATTGTAGAATTAAAGCTTAATGAATGATTATTTAAAAAGAAAGTTTAATGCCAACTTTAACATAGGATATAAAGTCATGAACAGGCTGGTAGAAATGAACAGGACTGAGCCGATGCCTTGATTTTGAATTAAACTCAAATTCTGACTCATCTACTACAGAATTCAGAATTCTAGAAAATAAAGTCCCCATTTTTCTCATAGCAGGAAAGTCATAAGAAAAACATTATAGTCATGTGATATGACTTCATTGGCATGACAATTTACTATTCAGCAAAGTAAATAGCTCAATTAACAAATGTTTCTGCTGGGCCTTTTGCACTTACACTGAGTTTTTGGCCTCTCCCACTCACAGCTGGATTTGATTTGGTTCCTGTGGATTATTTATTTTGTTTTGTTTTGTATTTAACAACAGCCAGATATTTATGCACAGCTTCATCAAGAGCCTCCTATGACAAATAGCCTTTGGAGGCCAGTAAAAACTGTGGGAAACCCCGTGTCAGCACTTAGACCTGTTTCCAATGGAGAGGAATTGCTCTGGGGACCGACCTGGCCTGCTCATGAATCTAGTTCTCTTCTCCCAAAGCTTTCTGCTAGCCCTTGTCCAGCCTGCACTGGCCCATCCTCAGACTGTATCTTCCTTCCCTTGATTTTTCTTTATGAAGCAACCCGTCAGGACACAGCCTTAGCCTTCTCTCCTACATGAAGGGGAAAAGGCAGAAACAGCAGGCAGAAAACCATTTAATACTTAGATTGGGAAAAACAGGCTAGTTCTTGAAATGAGGCTTAGCTACCCCTGCAGAACTAATTTTATAAATGAGTCCCTTTTATTTGCCATCAGAGTTATGTACATGGAACTGACATGTTTTGGTAAGTTTATATTAGGGAAGGATCCAGCTGGAGGATAGTCAATGAAGTCAGGGCAGAGTTCCCCACCCTTAAAGAGACTTGGATGGTATAATCCACTTGGAGGTCTGTGAGAGAGAGAAGGGAAGAATCATAAATGCTAAAAACAGTGTTAAAACAGGAATATTTAAGAAATAGAACAGGGGAACTGCATTCTCCTTAAATTTTAGTTCTTGCGCTGCTAGTGTTCTCATGAGTACTTGTGTGAATAACTTGAATATTTTTTACATCAGTTACCCCACTTATAATAAGAGGATTGAACCATATATGAAATCCTTTTTAGCTTTAATAATTCAGTGATTTTGATTCAAATATACCCAGTATGACCAAAAAGTAAAAAGATGGATAATTCTTATATCAAAAATCTTTTGCCCTGGCTGGTGACACAGTGAATAAGGTGCCAGCCTGTGAATTTGAAGGTCGCTGGTTAGATTCCCAGCCAGGGCCCATAACCAGGTTGCAAGCCAGGTCTCCAGCCAGGTCCTTAGCTGGAGGCAGGTGAAAGGCAACCATACATTGATGTTTCTCTCCCTATCTGACTCTCTCCTTCCCTTCTCTCTAAAAATAGTAAATAAAATATTAAAAATCTTTTAACATGGTCCTGGCTGGTGTGGCTCAGTGGGTTTGGCATTGTCCCTCAAAGGGAAAGATAACCAGTTCAATTTCCACTTGTCTGGAGCCAGGTCCTCAAGTGGGGGTTTGCAAGAGGCAACTGATCAATATTTTTCTCACACATCCAAGTTTCCCTCCCTCTTTTTCTCCCTCTAAAGAAATAAATAAAATCTTTTAAAGTTTTAAAATGCATCAATGATTACTTTTTGTACATTTTATAAATATTCTCTGGTATTTGGCATATCTGGCTGCCATTGCTAGAAACATTTTTGGTCGCGTTCTTTTGAGATTTAGAACTACTTTGAACCTTTAAAGAGCATTTCTCATACTGTGTATTTGGTTGATGTGTGTAGCAGCAGTGTATATAAATCCAAAATGATGTAATCCAGCCAGCTGAGCTCGTTCTCCAGACTTGGCACTCAGGACCTCTGGCTTCTTCAAAAACCCACGTCTCACCTCACCATAATTGAGTATGTTCATAAAGATGAACTCCAAAGCCTCCTTGTTTTAAGCAATGGCAGTATCCTTAGAATGTTGAATATGTCGTATGTGAAGAGCCATATTACACTATAACACTTAAGAGTGAGTGAGTAGCCTGAACTCTGGCCTGATCAGAAGTCCTGAGTTAATTACCCTCATCCAACAAAGACTGCTGTGTTCAAATGTGTGAGCTGTTCAGGACAGGACCATGTGCAGTGGCCCTATGTGAGATCTTGGGTTCCTTCCTTAATTTCATTAAGCGTCATTTTCTTCATTTGTAGAATGGAATCAATAATTCCTACTTCTCACAATTACTGTGAACATTAAATAAATCATCTTTCAAAAGAAAAGATAAATTTAACTACATCAAAAACTTTGTGCTTCAAATAATTATTTACAAATTATATATTTGATGAGCTGGTGTTCACAATGTACTGGGAATTCTTGCAACTCAATAATAAAATTTTTTTTAAATGGGTGATGGATTTAGATAGACATCTCTCTAAAAGTTATAAAATATTCAATAAATACAGGTAAAGATGTTCAACATCACATCATTAGCTATCAGGGAAATCAAATAAAAACCACTGTGAGGTACCACTTTATACCCACTAAGATGACTATAATTAAGAAAATAATAGGTGTTGAAGAGAATGTAGAGAAATTGGAACCCTCACACAGTGTTGGTGAGAATGTAAAATGGTACAGCCACTTTATTTATTTAAAAAAAATTTTTTTAAAGATTTTATTATTTTTAGAGAGAGAGGAAGGGAGAGAGGCAGAGAGGGAGAGAAACATCAGTGTATGGTTGCCTTTCACCTGCCTCCAGCTAAGGACCTGGCTAGAGACCTGGCTTGCAACCCGGTTATGTGCCCTGGCTGGGGAATCGAACCAGCGACCTTTGGGTTTGCAGGCTGGTGCCTTATCCACTGTGCTACCAGCCAGGGCCTACAAAAAGTTTTTAAACAGTACAATTCCCCATGTACCTCCTACCTGGATTCACCAATTGACATGTTATACCTAGTTTCTCTCTCTCTTTCTCACACCCACACTCTCTCTCTCACATGCACACACACACCATGTCACATACACTCACATTTCCTTTTCCTGAACCATTTGAAAGCAAGTTTCCTATACATTAATACCTCAACCTAAGTTTTTAGCATAAAACTGCCAATAATGCAGACATTTTTCTATGTAAACAATACCATTGTTTTCACAGAACAACAAACAATAATTCCATATTACCTAAAATTCAGGACATATTCAAATTTTCCCAATAGTACACAGGATTTTCAGGGCACCTTTTAAACCATTTTTGCTTTTTCCTCAAGTTTGCAACTTTATACCTAAAAGTCTTTAAAAAATACTTAAGCACCATCACTTGGTATATGAATCTGGGCATATTTATTAAGCTCTTGACACCCTCCTCTCTATATAGGGAGACTTGGTTATTGTATTCAACAGTGTACCCCAGAGATCCTGCTATTCCAGGAAGGTCTCTTACATCCTGAGCAGTGTTTCCTGCCCACACTCCCCAGAGGTAGGAATGGGACTGTGAATGCTATTTTCCATATTTTGAAAAGTTAAATAAAATTTTTATGACATTGAAGTTATATTGATCAACTAAACCATCAAGTTGTTTTTCTTTTGTCAGAAGCTCTGATGGGCAGTTAAATATGCCTCTGAATTAGAAAAACAATAAGATAAAGTAGTGCCTTTTGTTGGGTAGGAGAGGTTTTTCTGAGATACAAGTCCTATGAGAGAGAAACTGGGGATTAGGAAGTGGAGAGCCAACCAGCCCTGACTCCCTGGCTGTGTCAGCATGGAGGGTCCCAGGGAGGTGTTTTTGCAGTTTATTCTGTGACCATTATTCTAGGGGCTGTATTTTTACAGCTGACCCTTCTCACTTGCAAGTATGAGATGCCATGTATTGAATTTTGGGGTTGTCCGTGTTTGATACTGTAAAATTAAATTGATTTTTTTGGTGCTGAAACCTTAGTGTTGCTTCATCTTGCTTCTCAATAATTAGCTGTGGGAGAGCAGGGAGAAAGGGAATATGAAATATTCTAAAACATGTATTTAATTCTTTATTTTAATCCTCACCTAAAGATGTATTTATTGATGAGAGAGAGAAGAGATGTGAGAGAGACACATCAATCGGTTACTTCCCAGATGTGCCCAGATGTGCCCTGACTGGGGATTGAATCTGCCGCCTAGGTATATGTCCTGACCAGGAATTGAACCCACAACCTTTTGGTGCATGGGATAGTGCTCCAACCAAGTAAGCCACCTGGCCAGGGCTGAGGTATATATATATATATATATATATATATATATATATATATATATATATATATATATATTTTTTTTTTTTTTAAATAAAATATTGTCAGATTTATTCATAGCTTCTATCAACCCATAAATACTTATTGACTCCTTGCCAAGTTTATGCTGGTATAGGGGTTCAAAGAGATAAAAGCCAGGCATAATCAAGGGGTTAGGCAAAAAAAATAACCGAGACTACATGGCAAGGGATGTGTACAGGGAGCTGAGCACATGGTACAAGTGAGTCCTGCAGGATTTTAGGAGCATGTCGGACACAGAGAAGGTTCCAGTCTGGAGGTGAATTTTGAGCTGGACCTCCAAGACTGGAACTCCAAATGCAGAAGAGGAGAAGGAGAGAAGGCACTTCAGAATGGCCCATGACATGGAAGCATCCAAGACCTCTGATCAAAAGTACTAGGAGGAGTATAGCAACCAGTATTGATTACATTATCTGTAATTTTTATGGAACTTTCATACCTAGCCTCTGGATGCCCACAACAATCTTATAAGGTGGCTACTACCCCCATTGTATGGATAAGGCTTTCAAGGCTCAGAGAAGTGAAGTGATTTGCTAATTTAACTGGACATTGTTAAATCTGGCTGTGCTTAGTGTTCATCTACATCTCGTGGTTACTTCATGGGCCTGGATGTTTTCTATATAGAGTACTTCTGTCTTCAGATTGAGCAGTTTAACAAAGTCCATTTGCTTTTTGGTCTGTTTCCTTACACCTGCATTCTTGGATAGCTTGGGTTATTTCACTGACCATCCTAGGGACTGGTCAGCCAGCATCACTGTGCTTTCTTACTACTTTAAGAATAGATTGGCTTCTAATAAAATCTGTGGGAATGAAGTTTTTATTCAGTCATGGTTCTATCTCCAGACTTAGCTATGGGAAGAAGAGCAGGTAAGAGATAACTTTTTTCTTCCTGGCCTTTACTTTTCCCTAAATTGTAAGGGAAATTGAGAGCTTGCCTTCACTTGTCCTTTTTCAGCTGTCTGGGGGGTCGGGGGGAGTACTAAAGCAGAAGCCCTTATATCTTATTGTTGCAGAACAGAATAATTGAGTTCCTAATTATAAAGACAGTAAACTGCTGTGGGTTTGTTTGTTTTTAATTTTGCTACTAAACTTAGGCCTATGTAATTATCTTACTTGAATCTTCCTTAGAAGAGGCCATGCCTAATTCTCATTAGCATCTTATTAAAAGGAAAGAAACTTAGGTTTTAAAATATTTTTGTTACAGAGACATATAATATTTATGTTTTCCTTTATCTAACTTAAGTTCATTATTGAATTACTGTGTAAAGCACCAATTCAGTATCAACTCTAAAAATAACTATTTTGAATTTCTGTGCCTAAACCGATTGGTTTATTCATACTCTGCTCCCTTCTTCCCCTCTCTCTTAACAATGGCCTGTAGAAATAGAACTTTATTTTCAATACCATGATAGCTATGCTGAAAAAATATTAAGGCTAGCTCCCTTCAGCTTTAGCATCATGGGCCTAAAACTGTATTCTCATGGAAGGAGTGTAGGATTTGGATTCCGAAGAGTAGAAATTTGCTTCTTGTCCTGCCACTTAGTTAGATCACTTCCTTTTGCCTAGACTTCATCTGTAAAATGGGATAATACTGCCCCACAATGTTAATGTAATAATGTGCTTTGAAATATTTAGAAGTATAATGCAAACATTACTTCTTATAAGCTAAATATAAATAAAACCAAATGGAAAACTGCCATGGCTTTTTAAAAATAATTTTTCCTTGATATGCAATAGACCTTTGAACATAAATGTCTTGAATTAAACTTTCAACAATCATTAACCATTAAATTGGTAATTCACATTAAATGGATATTATTTGAGTGTAAAAGAGATTAGCAACATGGGGTTTTGTTGTAGACGCACCTATAAAAACCTATTTGATTCCAGTCAAGGTACAAGAATGCACATTAACGTTCAAATAAATTTGGGTAAAACTTTCTATTATGAAACAATTTCAACTTCTGGATTGAATCATGACTTTCAAAAGGACATTCTTATCTGTTCTGAAATTAACTCCTCAAAAGGGCAACTTAGCATAGCTCTTTCTCCAGTGTGTCCCCATGTTCTCCTCAGCTAAGCTATGCATCCTTCTGTTGCTGTATCCTTTCCCACCTCTAGACTTTGTTCAGCTGAGCCTCCTGCTCATCAAGCTGTTTCCTTCCCCATGAGATCTGCTTGGTATTCCTGCTGGTCCTTCTAACTCAAGCAGCCACCTCCTTTAAGGAATCGTTCTGACTCACTTCTTCCTACTGAGGCCAAGGTGCAGATGAGATTCTGTAAGTTCAAGTCTGAAAGCACCATGCATGTTTAGAGCAGTTTCTATTATTACAGGAATATCTTGATCCAAACAATGTGTTAGGAAAATAAAAATGGTAAAGATAAAGAAAATTTGCCTCTTTCTTTATCTTAATGTTTCCAAATAAGTTATATGCACAAGAAAACATAAAACATTATATACACTCTGAAGAATAATTATCATATAAATGCTCAAGTTAAAAAATGTAATGTTGGCCCTGGCTGGTGGCACAGTGGATAAGGCGCCGGCCTGCAAACCCAGGGGTTGCTGGTTCGATTCCCAGCCAGGGCACATAACCAGGTTGCAGGCCAGGTCTCCAGCTAGGTCTGTGGCTAGGGGCAGGTGAAGGACAACCATTCGTTGATGTTTCATTTCTTCTCTGCCTCTCTCTTTTCCCCTCTCTCTGAAAATAATAAATAAAATTAAAAAAAAAAAAGTAACACTGCCTTTCATTTCTCTTATGTTTGGCTCTCTGAACACAGCCCTAGGAGTAACTGCCATACTAACTCTTGTGACAGTTATTTCCCTGCTTTTTCTTATAGCTTTAGTCTGCTCTATGGATTCCTAAACAATATAATTCAATTAGCTTAACTTTGAACTTTTATAAATGGAATAATATCCTATGTAATCTTTTGTGTCTTGCCTCTTTTTCTCAACATTGTGAAAGTTACCCATGTTGTTGTTTGCATCTGAAATTTGCTCCTTTTGTTGCTATATAGTATTCCACAGTTTATTCAGTCTACAGTATATGGGTAATGTAGCCTTTCTGGTTTTTAACTATACAATAAAGAGTGCAGGTTGGAATATAGATATAGATAGATATCTCCTGGGGCACCTATGCAACATTTCTGTAGATCAGTGTTCTTCTCCCTTTTCTCCATTATCACCTCTCCTAGGGGGAAAATTTAATTAATTTTAAACTTAAACTTTCAAATTCAAAAGGTTGAAGGTCTATTGGGTGTATAATAATATCCCATTATTCTTTTAATTTGCTTTTTCCTGATTATCAATGAAGTTAGACAACTTATGTTTATTATTTATATGGATTTCTCTTCCCTGATGAGTTATTTCTCTATTTCAACTCTAATAATTCCTATATCCTCTGCTTATATAATCCTTGTTAAAACAAAACACATTAGGATGACCTAGGTTTTCACTTGTAAAATACAAAGAAACCCACAGGCCTGTGTTCTAATCCCAAATGAGCTGTTTGACTTTGTCAGAATCCTATCTTTACTTCTGATCTTCAGTGTCCTCATTTGTTAAATAAAGATATTGGCTGAGTTAGTAAAGTGGTTCTTAATCTGGCTGCTCGTTAGAATTTTATCTGGTGTGCTTTCTAAAAATATTGATATTTAGACCACACTTCTACCAGAAAGTTTGATTCTATTGAATTAGAGGTTTTAATATATTTTCTAACCTAATACTCCATAATAATGATAGAATGTTTTTTCCCTGAAGATTCTATTCATTATCTTTAGAGAGAGAAGAAGGGAGAGAGGCAGAGAAGGAGAAAGACATCAATATGTGGTTGCTTTCACTTGCCTCTAACTACAGACCTGCCTGGAGACCTGGCTTGCAACCTGGTTATGTACCCTGGCTGGGGAATCAAACCAGTGACCTTTGGGTTCGTGTTCGCAGGCCAATGCCTTATCCACTTTGCTGCCAGCCAGAGCTACAAACAGGTTCTCCCCCCAACCCCCTGCTGCCCACCCTGTGTAGCAAAAGGCATGGCGTCAGTTCCACAATCTTATTATTTCCTTAAGTGTATTTTCCCCGTTGGTTCCAAAAGGAAAACTCAGGACACAGACTGTGATTGACCAGGGCTGAGTTACATGCCTCCTCTGGACCACTTGTAGTACACAGGGATGGGCTGTTGTGATTGGCTAGCTTGGACCACAGGTAGGGTGAGGTGATTGGCAGCCTCCCTCAGAGCCATATTCTTGAGGTGAGAGGAGTATGTTCATCCCAAAGGAGCAGGGACTGATGTGGGTGGATGGGTGCTAGGCATATGTATAGAAGTCCATTCTAAATCCAGCCTACTCTTAATTCTACTTTTGTATTTATTCTTGTCCCCCCTATCTAGTTCTTTTCTATGAGCAATTTCAAATTAAGAACTTCAGTGCAAATTTTGAAATTCTAGTCCCCAGATTTGCCCCCAAACCTTACTTACAATATGAATTTACCCCATCTTCTCACCTAACCACAGCTACCATAAAAGAACTCTTTACATTGAGTTCTTTAGTGAACTACCTGCTCAACCTACCTCACCCCACCCCTACCAGAAGAATCTTCTCCAGGACTGAAACATAGGGCCTCTCCCCTTCTCCACCTACAGAAGTGTCTTCTCCTTGTTTAGACTCAGCTGTTCCTCCTCCCAAACTCCCACATATCATCATGAGGCCACACCTCTGAAGGTGGGGAAGGTGTGTGCCAGATTTCCTCTGCTGCCCAAATGTGGGCTGGGGAACTAGGGATGGAAGGCCAGTGTGAGGTTTCAGCTTCCAGCCCAGATGGTGATGGTCAGTAACAGTGTCACTGCCTTAGGATATGCGCCGTTAGTCTCCTCTGCAGACTAAAAAATTACTTGCTATGCTAAAACTTGTTGATAAACTAAGATCTGTAATTAGGAACATAAGCCACACAAAACAGGCCTCAAACAAATGAACAGTTGTGGGGTATTATGGGCCCCTGTGGATTATTTGACTGAAGAAAAGGAGAGGGGGAAAGCTGGTTGCTGTTGAACAAATTGCTACCAGATGTAGATTTCAATAAACACCACACTGTTGTTCTCTTGCCTGAAGGTGCTATGAATTTCTTGAGGCAACAGAGCAATCAGTAAACTGTTGACTAGTCCAACATGAATGGAGCCTCCTGGTGCTCCCTGGTCTGGATGTTTGTTCACAAAATGCAAAGCAGACCCTGGGTGTAGGGGCTATTTCCCCTACCTGACATTTTATAGGAAAATAATATACTTTAAAATGTAGCATCCAGATCCCATGGAAACTGTGCTTAGAATATTGCAAAAAGAAAAGCACCGCTAGGAGGCTGCTTTAAGAGAAAGTGGTTTCTCTTACAGAAGCTAATTCTAATCACCATAGGACAAACCAGCTTCAGTCAATAAATATTTGAGAGCCTGCCCATACCACATGATGAAGAAAGCCCACTTTCCTTCCCCACCTCCATGAAACTTCCAATAAGGAGAGGGACATTAAAATGGTAGTTACAAATAAAAATTGGGTGACTTTCAATGGCCTACCCTGTGTGAACCTGCAGCATGGGAGCTGCTTGTCAACCTTCACCAACTGCTGTCATGGGTGGGCCAAAATAATGAGCCTGAGAATTTGAGACTGAAAGGTCCCAGAGCCACCACGTTACTTTGCTATACCTTGAAAGGAAGAGAAATGGAGAGAAATCAAAGTTGAAAGAGGGAGGGAGAGAAAGTACATTCAATTTTAGTTCAGTATAGTAACAAGCTTTTCATGTTCCTTAGAACAGAGTGATTCTAGATACAATGATATGCCTGACCCTTCTCTTGGTTATGACTCTAATAAAAAGTCAAGTACTAAATGGCTGGTTGGTCTAAATCCAACACACATGAATTCACCACTATGTGGTTCTCTAATCTCCTCTTCTCAATTAGAGACAACACTTTTGAGGTATATGAAAAAGTTTAAGGGGCATGGGAGCTAATTGGAAGTCTGGAGTTGAAGTAAATTCAACAGCATCAGGGTTATATTTGGCCCTCAATTGGTACTTCTCTGCCTTGACTTGAATTCTGGGTGCACTTGCCATCTCATGGGTTAGTCTGTCTGTCTTTGGACAGTGATGGTGTGATGACTAACATGTGAGAGCTTGTTATCTTCCAGATGTCATACTAAGCAGTTATTTGGCTTTTCTCATGTAGCCTTCACAGCCACTTTATTTCACAGATGAGGAAATTGCAGCACATAGAGGCTAAGTTGCCCAAGGTTACATGGCTGGTAAGTGTTGGAACCAAGTAGCCTGGCTCCAGAGGCTGTGTTCTAACTACCACTTTGTAGTGCCTCTCTTACACATTAGTTGTGCCTGCCTATAGCTAGTTGAATTCCTCTTCCGAATGATGTTCCAAAGGTCATGGTTTTTACATTCCCTACACTTCTGTTCTCCAGACTTTTGCTTTTTTTTACTTTTACTTTAGTAGATGGTCCTACCTCTTCAGGTCAGAAATTCAATTAACATGAAGATTCTCAGGAACTAACTATGAATAGCCAAAATCATAAGAGATTGATGTGTAGACTAGGTGATTTAATTTGCCACGTCTGTCACACCCCCTATATACAGGAGGAAACAGTTGGTAATGAGAAGCTTTCCTGATCACTTCATAGAGTTATGATACCTCAAGTACTGAAGGGATCTCTTTTCCAGTAACATCATCTTGCTAATTCCTAGAGAGTGGCAAAGATATCAACAAATTCTTGCACAAATTCTGGGCTTCCTCTTTCCAAACTCCACATGGGCCCTGCTACCATCTATGAACAATCTTTTAGAGTTATGTAGGTTTTAGTTTTCTTAATTAAAATATATCTCTTGAGACAACTCCTTTGTTACTTTGATTAAAGGTGGAAATTCCCAATCTCCTCAACTGCTTTTTCACAGTCTTTTCAGATGACTGTTTTTCACACATGGTTGATGTCCTCCAAGGGCATGTCATTTCCTACTCATTACATTTTCCAGGGCTAACCTTATTTTTAAGATATGCAGAGCCCTCAATATACCACCACCTGCTGCCACATATGTGCTAAATACAGTCATTATCACACAAGAAAATCTCAAGTTATTGTAAACCTGGGGAAAATATTCCTTTGATCTTTATAGAAAGAAGACAAATGGGCTGCATTTAAAAACAAACTGAAACTTCTCAGTCTTTATGAAGGAGGGTGTCTTTTGAGGATAGATCAGGAACAGGAGCTTGATCAAATAGGAGTAAAGTAGATATTTGTAGGCCTGATTAGCACATGACATAGATCACCCATGTTATGTACTGCTCAGTCCGACTCAATAAAGTTGGACACATAGGGAGATGATGAATCTCTTGGCCTGAGTATTCCAGTGGTACAAAGAAAGGTCCCCTGCCAGAAAATATGAATCTGGCTGTCATGTCCTGGGTGTTCTGCACTTAGCAAATGTTTATTGTTGGACTATAAGTAATTGGAAAGTGGCCAGTAGATTTTACTCAAGTCCAATTCCAGTGTCTGGCAAGAGAACTGATATACACAGAAAATACAATAAATATTTGTTTTGTTTTTTTAAATGAATGAGATTCCATTTATATGAAACATCCAGAATAGGCAAATCTATAGAGACATGAAATAGATTAGTGATTGCCAAAGGCTGGAGGGGTTAGGGATGGGTCAGGAGAGTTGGGGGAAATGGTCCTGGGTTTCTTTGAGACATGATAAAATGTTCTGGAACTAGATAACCGTAATGGTTGTACAACTCTAAATATACTAAAAACCACTGAAATGTAGCCTTTAAATGGGTGAATTGTATGGTATGGGTTTTTTTTTTTTTTTTAATTTTATTGTTGTTGTATTACATCCATCCCTTTTTTGCTCCCCTCTGTCCCCCTCCCCACCCACCCTTTCCCCCCAAAGTCAATCCCACCTGTTGTCCATGTCCATGGTTCCTTTATACTAGGTTCTTGTCTAAGCTGCTCCCCTTCTTTGCCTCTGCCTCCCCCCTCCCCCCAACCCCTTT
>PVIW01006293.1:33715-93026 GCA_004026585.1 Noctilio leporinus | reverse complement strand
AGAAACAAAATGCACATTTTTTTCAAACACACATTATCTAAGATAGACCACATGGTAGGTCACAAGACAAGTGTCCACAAATACAGGAATACTGAAATCATACCAAGCATATTCTCAAGTCACAATGGCTTAAAACTTCAAACCAACCTGGAAACAAAAGACAATGGCCATATAACAGCCAAAAAACTATGGGACACATCAAAGTGTCCTCAAAGAGAAATTCATAGCAGTACTGGCCTACATAAAAAGGATAGAAGCTTATACAAACAACCTAACCATAAAGCTACAAGAAATAGAGGAGCAACAGCAAACAAAGCCAAGAGCAAGGAGAAGGAAGGAAATCATAAAGATCAGAGCAGAATTAAATAACTTAAAGAATAAAGTTACAATTCGAAGAATCAATAAATCCAGGAGCTGGTACTTTGAAGAAATTTAAAAAAAAAAAAAATTAAGGCCTTGGCTGGTAGCACAGGGATAAGGTGCCTGCCTGCTAACCCAAAAGTCACTGGTTCGATTCCCCAGCCAGGGCACATAATCAGGTTGCAAGCCAGGTCTCCAGCCAGATCTGTTGCTAGACGTAGGTGAAAGGCAACCATACATTGATGTCTCTCTCCTTCTCTGACTCTCTTCCTTCCCCTGTCTTTGAAAATAATAAATAAAATATTTTTAAAAATTAAAAAAAGAAATAAACAAAATTGACAAGTCTTTCACCAGGCTCATCAAGAAAAAGAGAGAGAGGACACAAATAAACAGAGTCTGAAATGACAGAGGAGAAATCACAACTGATACTTCAGAAATACATGGGATTGGAAGAAATTATTACAAACCACTATATGATAAGAAATATGACAACCTGGGTGAAATGGACATATTTCTGGAAATGTATAATCTACCAAAACTGAATACAGGAGAAACAGAAAGACTGAATAGGCCAATAACAACTAGTGAAGTTGAAGAAGTAATCCAAAATCTCCCAAAGCACAAGAGCCCAAGACCAGATGGATACTCAGGTGAATTCTACCAAACACTTACAGAAGAACTAACTCCTATCCTTCTCAACCTATTCCAAAAAATCCAAGAAGAGGGAAAACTCCCAAACTCTTTCTATGAGGCCAATATTATTCTAATCCCAAAACCAGGTCAAGACACAACTAAGAAAGACAATTATAGACCAATATTTCTGATGAACATAGATGCTAAAATTTCAACAAAATGTTGGCCAACTGGATCCAGCAATAAAATGAAAGGATCATACACCATGGTCAAGTGGGTTTCATCCCAGGGATGCAAAGATGGTACAACATTTGCAAATCAATAAATGTAATACACTATATTAACAAAATGAAAGATAAAAATCATATGATCTTATCAGTAGATGGTGAAAAAGCATTTCAAAAACTGCAGCAACTATTTATGATAACAACCCTCAGCAAAATGGGAATAGAGAGAACATACCTGAACATCATAAAGACCATATATGAGAAACCTGAAGCCAGCCCTGGCTGGTAGCACAGTGCTGGCCTGCAAACCCAAAGGTTGCAGGTTCGATTCCCCAGCCAGGGCACATAACCAGGTCTTCAGTCAGGTCTGTGGCTGGAGGCAGGTGAAACACAACCATACATTGATGTGTGTGTGTCTCTCTCTGCCTTTCTCCCTTCCCCTTTTTCTAAAAATAATGAAATATAACTTAAATAAATAAATAAATTTACTCCTTAAAAAAAAAAAAAAAGAAAGAAACCTGAAGCCAACTTCATACTCAATGGGCAAAAACTAAAGCTTTCCCCCTAAGATATGGAACAAGACAAGGCTGTCCCCTTTCTCCACTTCTGTCCAACATCATTTTGGAAGTTCTAGCCATAGCTATCAGAGACTAAAAAGGAATAAAAAGTTCCAAATTGTAAAGGTGGAAGTCAAGCTGTCATTTTTCGCAGATGTCATGATAGTGTACATAGAAAACCCAATGACTACAACAAAAACTTACTCAACCTAATAAGCAAATTTAGCAAAATAGCTGGATATAAAGTCAATATCCAGAAATCAAAAGCATTTTTGTATACCAATAATGAAACATCAGAGACAGGAGCTAGAAAACAAACCCCATTTACCATAGCAACAAGAAAAATAAAGTACTTAGGAATAAACTTAACCAAGGAGGTCATAGACCTATATTCAGAAAACTACAGAACACTGAAGAAAGAAATTAAGGAAGATACTAATAAATGGAAGCATAAACTATGTTCATGAATGGGAAGAATTAACATCATTAAAATGTCCATACTACCCAAAGCAATCTATAGAGTCAATGCAATCCCAATTAAAATACCAATGACAGACTTCACAGAAATAGAAAAAATACTTCAAAAACTTATATGGAGCCAAAAACATTCACGAATAGCCTCAGCAATTTTGAGAAAGAAGAACAAGGTTGGAGCAATCACAATACTAAACATCCAACTATACTACAATGCTACTGTAATCACAACAGTCTGGTACTGGCATATGAATGGACATGTAGATCAATGGAACAGAATAGAGAGCCCAGAAATTAACCCAGGACTCTATGGGCAATTACTATTTGACAAAGGGGGAAGGAACATAAAATGGAGTATAAACAGTCTCTTCAACAAATGGTGTTGGGAGAACTGGACAGCAACATGCAAAAAGATATAACTAGACCACCAAATTACACCATGCACCAGAATAAACTCAAGATGGATAAAGAACTTAAACATAAGCAGTGCCACCATAAAGGTCCTGGAGAAAAATAGAGGCAGTAAAAGTTTAGATATCCTATGCAGAAATATGCTTACTGATACTTCTCCAAGGGCAAAGGAAATAAAAACAAATCAACAAATGAGACTATATCAAATTGAAAAGTTTCTATTCACCTAAAGAAAATATCAGCAAAATTCAAAGGGAACCAACTGTATGGGAAAACATAATTGGCAATGATACCTCAGACAAGGGTCTGATCTCCAAAATATATAAAGAACGTATGCAACTCAACACCAGGGAGACAGACAGCTCAATTGAAAAATGGTCAAAAGACCTGAACAGACAACTCTCTGAGGAAGACACACAAATGGCCCAAAAGTATATGAAAAAATGCTCAATATCACTAGCCATCAGAGGGATACAAATTAAAACCATGAGGAAATACCACCTCACACCTGTCAGAGTAGTCATCACCAACAAATCAACAAACAACAAGTCTTGACAAGGATGTGGGGAAACGGGAACCCTGGTGCACTGTTAGTGCAAATGCAGACTGGTGTTCAACCATCAGGGAATACAATATGCAGTTTCCTTAAAAAACTGAAAATGGAACTGCCTTTTGATCCAGCAATTCCACTATTAGGACTATACCCAAAGAACTCTGAAACACCAACTCATAAGAACCTATACACCCCTATGTTCATAGCAGCACTATTTACAATAGCCAGGTCCTGGAAACAGCCTAAATGCCCATTAGTGGATGATTGGAGCAAAAACTTTGGTACATTTACACAATGGAATATTACACAGCAGATAGAAAGAAGGAACTCCTACCTTTTGCAACAACATGGATAGAGCTAGAAAGTATTCTGCTTAGTGAAATAAGACAGTCAGTGAAAGACACATACCATATGATCTCACCCATTACAGGAAGATAATGAAGAAAACAATCAAGCAAAACAGAAACAAACTAATACAGTGAACAGACCTTCAGTGCCCAGAGGGTAGGGTGGAGGTGGGAGACAGAAGGAGGAGGCAAGGAAGGGAAGCAATTTAGTCAAGGAACAAACATGGAAGAACCATGGATATGGACAACAAATGGGATTGACTTTTGGTGGGGAGTGAGTGGGTGGGAAAAGGGACAGAGAGGAGGAAAAAAGGGATGGATGTAATACAACAACAATAAAACTAAATTAATAAAAGGAAAGAAACAAAAATGGAGGATTTCTGGTCGATATAGATGCATAGATAGACATACTGAATCTCCCTCCACATCTAAGAAGGAATACATCTACCTCAAAGCTAGAAACAACTATACATTCCAGAAAATTGAGCTACATGAAAGTCCAACAAACAGATATATGGATGGATCACTCCCATGCAGATGCAGGCAGGAAGGACAGAGCCAGGACAAAGAAGAGTTAGTTTGGCTGTGCAGTGATTGCAGTGGGAAAGCAGCTGGGGTTGGCCGGTGGAAAGCACAGTCACATGTTAAAAAAAAAAAAAAAAAAAAAAAAGTAGGGACACCTGGGGAGTTTTCCTAGCGCCAGACCAGGCTATGCAGCTCGTGATTTCAGTACTGGGGATAATGGGATGCGGAATAAAGTCTCATTCTTTCTGACTGTGAAAACCAGTGGGGGTTGGTTCTGAGGAAGAAATTGCCAGTCTTGCAACAGAGTCAGTTTTGTTTAGACAACTCTCATAGTCCTAGAACATCTGCAGACTCACCCATTCTGGGAACCAAGGCAAGGGCAACAATTAGAGAGTCACAAGTCCCATATGGAAAACAGAAGTGCCTGGGAAAGGGACTAGTGCTGAGCATGCAACATTGTTCCCTCTCACACCCCTCCCCAACAGCATGGTGAAGCAGGTTGCCAGGTACTGACAAATACCTAAGGCTCTGTCTCTTACAAATTAACAGCTCTACTTAAGAAACAGAAGCAAATACAGGAACCTATCAAGTTGAAGAGACAGAATACTGTGGCCTAAAAATTGGAACAGATCAAGAATACTGTGGGAGAATTAGGTGATGAGGAGATAGCCAACCTAACAGGTGCAGATTTCAAAATACTGGTGATAAAGACGTTCATACACTTGACAGATATGCTTGAGTACAGCAAAAGCAGAAGGGAAGAAGTAAAGGATAGGCAAAGTGAAATAGAAAATCCACACAAAACCAATGGTGAAGGGAAGGAAACTGGGGTTCAAATAAATGATTTGGAACATAAGGAAGAAATAAACAGTCAACAAATACAGAATGAGGAACAAAGAATTTTAAAAATTGAGGAGAGGCTTAAGAACTTTTGGGACAACTTTAAATATACCAACACCCAAATCATGGGTGTGGCAGAAGGAGAAGAGGAAGAGCAAGACATTAAAAACTTGTGTGGAAAAATAATGAAGAAAAACTTTCAATTTGGCAAAGGAAATAGAAATACAAGTCCAAGAGGTATAGGGAGTCCCAAACAAGTTGGAGCTGAAGAGGCCCACACCACAACACATCATAATTAAAATACCACAGGTTAAAGATGAAAAGATCATCTCAAAAGTAGCAAAAGGAAAGCAGAGACTTACCTACAAAGGAGGTAAGTTTCTCTTTCTCAAAAGAAACTTTATAGGCAAGGATGGACTGGCAAGAAGTATTCAAAGAGATGCAAAGCAAGGACCTATAACCAAGAATACTCTATCCAGCAAAGCTATTATTTAGAATGGAAGGGTAGATAAAATGTTTTCCAGACAAAGTAAAGCTAAGGGAACTCATCATCACCTAGCACTTATTATATGAAATATTAAAATGACTTACTTAAGAAAAAGAATATCAAAACTATGAACATTAAAATGACAACAAACACAAAACAATCAACAGAATCTAAAAAATTAAAACAGAAATTAACAAACAACCAGAATAGGATCAGAATCATAGGTATGGGGATCATTTAGAGGGTTATCAACTGGGAGGGGGAAAAGGGAGAACTGTAGAAATGGTGAAGGAATTGGGAAACATAATTGGTGGGTACAAGATAGATAGGAGAAAGTTAAGAATAATACAAGAAAGGGTGAAATTTGAGAACTTAACATGTATGAACCATGGACATGAACTAAGGGGGGTGGGATTGCTGGAGTGAGGGGGTTCCTGGGTGGAGGGGAGTTCTTGGGTGGAGGGGAGTAAAGGGAAAAGAAATTGTGATAACTGTGACAGCATAATCAATAAAATATACTTAAAAATGAAAAAAAGGAAAAAGCACCAGTAATAAAATTTTTAGAAAATATTGTGTCTGGTGATTAAAAACAAACTTTTATGAATTAGTTTAAACCATAAATGCACATTAATTTTTAATTAGTGAATTTTTATATTTTTCTTTCAAGAGTAAATTATTATTTATACTGGGGATTATTTTGGCTTTGGCTAAATTCATAACATTAGAAAGCATCATTTCCTCTACATAGCTTATACTCATTAACAAAGTGTTAAATAGATGGATAACTTTCTTAGTATGAATTTATTTATAATTTTTATTCATTTCCTTAAGTTTTCATAAGTTATTAAAAATAAAATTATAAAAGTTTTAGTTCTCACTAATTTGAATTTCTTTTGATCTTTTGTAGATGTCAATATTGATAGAGCAGCTTTAGAGACTGAATCCCTCTGGGAAGCATCAACTGTTTTAATGGTCTGTCTTGTCTAATATAGTTGGATTCTTTACAATTTATTTATAATCATATTTCCCTTTTATATTAATGACCATTATTTTAAAAGGTTTAGTTAAGCCTGTGAAACTATTTGTTTTTAGCTTTTTTCCTTTGCATTCTCAATGAAAAAAATGTATTCTGGTTTAAATATTCAATATTTTAGAATACCTAAAAAATCTATTGGCCTTCATCACTAATCAGACAAGTATGGTATTCCATTATTTTATATTAATTACGTAAAGCAACATGTGAAACCTTGTCCAATTAAAGCTTTTTCTTGGAAATAAACATCAAAATTTTAGTTAGAACACCCTCTACCCTCTTCTCTGTGAATATAGACTATAATTCCCAAGCCACTTTAAAATAAAGCTTTTGAGGATCTTTCCACTATTTATATGTGTATACACCTGTAAAACATTATTTTAGTTTCTTATTAAATGACTTGTGCTGATATTCATTAACATAACTATTTATTTTATATAATTTTATTAAGCTATTTTCAGATAAAACAGAAGTGTATTAATGAAAGTATTTTCTGGCATACATAACTATAAAACTAGAAGTGACTTGTAGATATTATACAATTGTATTTTAGGCTCTATTGCTTGAATTGCTTTAGATCTGCTCTCAGAGTGGTTCTCCCTAAGGAGACAAGGTGGTACCAGTAGCACTGTGTCCATCAACACAGAGAAATAATAAAATCTTAAGTTTATAACATGTAACTGTGAGAAAATAAGGTGCAACTATTGTTTCACACTAACAAAAAGTACACTAGAATGTATCTACCATATGCCTGATTATGGCAGACATTTGTTCAAGTTTTCTCACTCAAGTGTGCCAATCCTTCTTAGCTAAATAACATTTTTTCATTTTACAAATGTTGAGCCTAAAGACCAGTGAGGCTAAATAACTTGTCTCTGGGATTACAAAAATGTAGGCCAGATCCATATGATTACCAAACCCTCAGATTTTTATCACTCATGTCATAAAAATTTGAAATTTCTCCTCACACGTAGAATTTTCAGTCACATTTACATACATAGATACCTATACTCTAAGTGTTCATGCTACAGGAACCTTTAAATTCTTCCATTAATATTTGTTTCAAATGTGCATTTTCATTTTTTGTGTTGATGCCAGTGATGTGTATTAATTTCTCAAATAATTGTAAATATTCTGATCTGTGTAAAACCTTCTCTTGTACAAATAGTGTAAGAACTAGCTGATATATAATTCACATAGAACTTTAATAATTATAATATATACACCTTTCTGGAATATTGACTATATTTATATGACATCAAAATATTAGGCAAATTTTCCCCCTACATGTTTAATTCTCTCAATGGCAAGACATATTATACAACCTAGCAAATTTTTCTGTGCTCCTTTAAGAATGTATATAACCAATACGCTTTAGTATACAAATTTATTCTAGATTCCTTCTAATTCATCCAACTGATGCTTCTTCTTAACTTCTATAGACCAAACCAAATGTAAATTTCCACCCAAGCTCACCTCTAAGTTTCAGACCCATGTATTAAAGGATTTTCTATTTTAGTATATACAAACATTAGCTAGTTAATTTTTCAAAGAACAAATTCAGAAATCATCCAGGACGTCCCACTCTCCATCTTTTCATTATATATCATAACTAGTCAGGCACTAAAACTTCTCAATTTTTTTCCTTTCAAATATCTCTGGACTCTAAACATTTCTGTTCATTTCTCATGACTCCCTTGTGTATGTTTTCAAAGTATGCTGTATTTATTTCACATACGGCTTTTAGGTATACAACCTTTAGTGGGACTGTTTACATATAACAATTTCTTCTACCAGGTTCTAAATGTCATGTGCGCAGTGACAATATGTATTTCAGTCCACGTTTTATCCCCAGAAATTAACACAGGGATTGATAACTATTTGAAGGAGAAATGAATGTGCAAACTTAAAATTACTTTCCTTTTTATTAAAATAATAGGGTTATTAATACAATTGTATACAAATTTTGACTGTATCTTAGTTTCTTCTTTAAGGGTGGTTCACACAAATGAAAATATTGTATCAAACATAAAAAAAAATGTCAAAAAATCTTATCAAGAGATATTTGATTATTTTATATTCCCCCTAAATACAGAATGAAATCACCTCTATATGGGTTAATCTTTTTAAGTTTAGAAAGAAATGAGATTTTTTTGGGTCATCATTATTTTTCAAGTATTATTTGTGTGATTCACATTTTATAATTATTGGAAATTTATATTATTTTTATAAATTTTTCTTTAGAGCAATTTTAGTTATATTAAAGTGGTAACATTTCCTTATCTAATAATAAAATTTACTTTTTAACATAATAATTTTCTAGATTTCAGTGCCTTTCCAGTTGTATTGTGATATTTTGACATGCCAAATACTTTACATTGTATTTAACCCAAGCTGACCTTTGTTTTTGTTAATTATTTTATCATAAGGAAGCCTTTTGCCCATCCTAAAATTGAGATAAGTATCATTTTTATTGTTATTGTTATCTATTGGTGCTGAATTTTAATTTTTTACATATAATTCTTAAATCCATCAAGTATTTGTATTTTAATTGTACAAAAAATAATGAGTGAAACTATTTTTATAAAATAATTATTACAGATTAAAGTTCCCTTTGACCACTTCTAAATCCATTGTGTAGGCATCGAATTAGGGGGAAAATATATCCAATTTTGTATGGTGGAGGAATAACAACAGGAAAATTTTTACATATAAACTGACAACATCCAATAAGCTGGCAATAGTATAAAGATGTCTGGTACCTTATTTCAAAAAAAAAAAAAAAAATAGCAAATAATTTAATAGGGCTAACAGAGTTTTTCATTCTTTAGGCCACCACATGTAGAAGGTCAGCAACACAGTGGCATTAGCCAAGCCCAGGTGAGCTTTTACTAAAAGTAGAAATAGACCTTTTCTGTCAACCAAATGACACATTATGGTAATAGAAATGGCACCATAGTGAGGAAAAATAGCCTGACCCAGATAAATAGTATTTAGAGGTGGTACTCCACTGTGGCAGGTATTTCAGGAGACATTTAAAAAGTTTTATGTTAGTTTAACCATGGGAAAAATGTCAAATCATGTGTCATTTATAAACAGTGTGCAAGGGGCTTTGAGTATGCATTTGGATATTCAGTGTTAATATATTGTTCTTTCTACTAAAATTTCATCAATCTGGTACAAATAATAAAGTAGTTACACATCTACTTGTCCTTTTCTACAGATTTGGCATCGTTGACTGGAAGGACCTTTGCACTGGCAATAAGCAGAGCCGCCACTTGGATCCCTGTAGAATCTGGCCTAGTTTAGTAGCAATCAGAGCAGTCTGCCATTGGACATTTTTAAAATTTAAAAATTTTGTTAGTATGTCCACTGTATCCCCTGATGCTGTTCCCTGTCACTATTTGTTATTGCACTTGTGGTAGTTCCTAATTTATGAGACTTTTTCAAAGCACACTACAAGCTTTATTAATCAATATAATCTGTTGGTGGTAGATTTTATAATTTCTACTTTATTTCTTATTTTGATTGATTTTAGCTTTTAGTTTTCTTTTTGTTCTTGTTTTGCTTGTCTAGCTTCCTAAGAAGAAAATTTTCATTTATCTTAAAACTTTCATATTTACACTAAATGTATTAAAAAGATAATTCCCTTCTAAATGTTGTTTTATCTATATTTACATATTTAGTGTTGCATTTTTTTCAAAGTCTTAAAAGTTTTCATTTGTGTCTTTTTCTCTCCCCTCAAGTGTACAGAAATATTTTTCTTAAATTTCTATGTGTTACTTGTTGCTTTGAAATTTTCATTGAACTGTGATCAATAATTACTTTTTTAATTATATAAAATATGATAAATTTGTTAAAACTTCCCTTATGATTTTATGCATAGTATACTCACTTAAAAAATATATATGACATGCCTATTTATAATTGAGCATTAAGATCAAGATTGTTGGCCCTGGCTGGTGGCAAAGTGGATAAGGTGCCAGCCTGTGAACCCAAAGGTTGCTGGGTCTCCAACCAGGTGTGTAGCTGGAGGCAGGTGAAAGGTAACCATACATTGATGTCTCTCCCTCTCTTCCTTTCTCCCTTCCCCTCTCTCTAGAAATAATAAATAAAATCTTTTAAAAAATCAAGATTGTTCATTGTATTATTTAATTCTTTCTGAGAGTAATTTATTTTCTGTCTGATAAACATTCTGTTTTGTTAGCAGAGTATATTAAAAATGTCTAAATATTTTTAGGCAGTTGTCAAGTCTCCTGAGAGTTGTTAGTTTTGCCTCCCTACTGATACCTTCATGTTCTAATGATAAAATCTGAATTTGGTGGATATTCAGCAATCTCTGTACACCTTTTATCTAAGGAAACCAGTGCTGTTGAATAAATCATATATTTTCATACATGTTCTATGTATATAAGGTAAGTGTTCACATATGTCTATTCAATTTTAATATTGTGTCTGTACCAGTATCATATTTTATTATTTATAATTTTATAAGATTTTAATGTATGATAGCAACTTATTATGGTGCTTTTTCAAATAACTTTATTCAGTTTTTAAAATATCCCTTTAAAAAGTATAGCCTTGATCTCTCTTCTAACTGCTTTCAGCAAACTTGAAAATCTTTCCACTCTCAAAATAGCCAATCTTATTTTTTACTTCACTTGAATAAGGCTCTTCTGAGATCATATAAAATAAAACTCTTACCAGCGTTAACAATGAATTTCCTATTGCTCAATGCACTATGAACCCACAATTCCTCCCTCCTGAAAATATTTATTTACTCAGGGTTGAATTCCCAACCTCTTTTTACCCATATTTCTTCAGCTGGACTCTCATGGCTTATTAATTATTAATTATAATGTTTCAGTTTTATAATGTTTTATAGATAAGTATAAATTTGTCAAGCTACTATTGGGACCCATTAAAACTGCATGTAATGTTAGTTTGTTGTTAGTACTACGGGTGGAATTTCCTGAAAATTCTCATGAACTAATGATACAAAAACTCTCCATAACTTGTTTATTTTACAAATATAAATATTTAGCCCTGACTAGTGTCACAGGAACCCAAAGGTTGCTGGTTCAATTCTCAGCCAGGGCACATAATCAGGTTGTAGGCCAGTTCTCCAGCCAGGTCTGTAGCTGGAGGCAGGTAAAAGGCAACCCCACATTGATGTTTCTCTCTTTCTTCATCCCTCCCTCCCCAACTGTCTAAAAATAATAAATAAAATCTTTAAATATATATATATATTTTTAATAGTGCCTTTACTCTTTTGATAAAATGATTCAATTAATATTAAATTAATTAATATGATTACATAAAAGAATGAAGTTAAAAAATTACTCATGCCCTGATCAGCGTGGCTCAGTTGGTTGGGTTATCACCCGTCAAAGTGAAAGGTTGCTGGTACGATTCCCAGTCAAGACACATGTCTGGGTCAAAGTTTGGTCTAGTTTGGCCCAGGTAAGGGCAAGTACAAGAAGCAACTGATTTCTGTATCTCTCTCACATCAATATTTCTCTCCCTCTGTTTTTCTATTCCTTCCCCTCATGAAAGGATGAAAGAAAGGGAAGGAGGTGGGGGGAGACAGAGAGAGAGCAAAAGCTAAAAATCACTGATTATACTCATCCTTAACATTATATCAACATCATTGTAAATATCTAGAATGACAACACTAAATATCATGAATAGAGTGTGTGGGCAAAGTTAACAACACCCAGTGATTCCACTTCTGGAAATATATCTGACAAAATCTGAAACACTAATTCAAGAGAATATCTTCATCCCTATGCTCATTTCAGTTATTTACAATAGCCAAGATTGGAAAGCAGCCCATTTATCTATCAGTAGATGAGTGGATAAAAAATGTTGTGATACATTTACACAATGGAATACTACTCATTATGGAAAAGAAGGGAATCTTACTTTTTGCAACAGCATGGATGGACCTGGAGACTACTATGCAAGGTGAAATAAGTCAGTAGAGAAAGACAAGTGCCATATGATTTCACTCATATGTGGGATCTAATGAACAAAAAAACAAACAAAATAGACACAGACTCATAGAGAACAGGCTGACAGCTGTCAAAAGAAAAGAATGTGGGCTGTGTGAAAAAGCTGAAGGGATTAAACAAAGAAAAAAACTCATGAGGGAAAATTGGATAGGGGTAGTTTGAAGAGGATAAAAGGGGGATAAATGGTGATAGAAGGAGACTTGATTTAGTGTGAGGAACATATAATACAATATGCAGATAATGCATTTTAGAATTGTATACCTGAAACTTAGATATTTATTAACCAATGCCACCCCCAATAATTTCAATAAAAATAATTCTGCTTGCACAGAAAATAAAAAGTTACCATGATCCTTTTCCCTTCTGCATGAGAATTTGGCTTTTGATTAACTTAGTGGTTGTGTTTCTCTTCTCATCTAAGGTGAAATATACCACCTATGAAAGTAGGCAACATTATTTAGGGTGTAAGTACAAATACAGTGTAAATACCTCATCGGGGTTGGGGCTACCTCTTCCTTGAGTATGATGAAGCATAACAAGTGAGGAAGCATTAGAAAAACATAACAAGTGAGCTGGTATTAGTACTGGAAAGATTGGATCATATAAAATATGATCCCGAATCCCACTGACTTAAACTAGCATCTTAAGTTATTGCTTCCTTTCATACTTACAAGTGATGCTTAAAAGTGATTTGTACTGTCTCTACTTTTTCACTGTTTACTTATGCTATATCTTACCGTCTAGATTAAAGCTTTATTACCCACATGTAAATTTCTGTCTCAGGAGATGCCAGCTACTTCTCTCCTACACACCATGTATCTGTGCCCATTCTACTGGATATTCCTGAAACAATTCATACTATTTTTATCTTTGAAAGTTATTATTGTCTATCACCATCTTCTTCTGTATGATTCTATTCTCATTCTGATCCATTTTATTCAGTTCTTTTCTATTTTTCCCATTAAATATAGACATTACCCAAAACAGTATTGTATTTCCCATTTTATTAAGTTCTATTGTTTCAATGATCACCTCAATGTTATGCCAGTTAAATATTTCGTGGAAGGACTCCGGACTTTTTTCAACAGGTAGAGGGCATAGATACAAACTCATTATTCCTCAAAAACAAGCAACATCTTTTGATACTCAAGCTCTGTTCATAGCACTTCCATTTTCTCCCTCATTTGGGGTAAAAATATTAGAAATATGTATAAGTCTTCCATTTCCTCTCACCCTCAACTAAATAAATGAACCAAGAAAGTCTATTTTGCTTTTGAATTATTCCATGAATCATTTTTCTATCCCAATTTATCATTACTACTACCACAAACTAATTTATTTCTCATATACTATGTATATCTCAATAACCTAAAATTAATGCTATAAATGACCACTAGTGGAATCCTGAAGTTTTCCCCACCACTCCACTTCTAAAAAGATCTATAGCCCACTAAAATAAATCTGTTATTTAAATGTATAAACCATCTTTAATACTTATTTTACTCTGGAATGTTATTTTTATGAAATATATCACAGAAATGGTGTATTGCATAACTCACTTTTGTGAAAGTTGTCCTAGAGACAGTGTCAAACCCATAGTAAAAAATGAATTTGGTTTTTGAGTCAGATCCTCCCTTTAAAACATTATAATTTAACATGTAATACTTATGTAAGCTATTGGCATATTTTAAATATTTTGTATTAATTTCAAAATCCAGTATGTACTTTTAATATGTATAAAAATATGTATGGGTACAAATGTATTTTTGCATGTGTTTGGTAGTATTGCAATTCATATTACTTAAAAGAGTAATTCTTTAAACAAATAAATTAATGTAGGCATTTTGGAATAATGAAAAGAAAACTTTGTATTAATATGATTTGAGAAGCTGACAGAAGGCAGTAAATGGTGAATTTTCTGGATGTGAAAGGAAAAAAGAAAAATCACACATTGGTGGTTATAGAATGGACAGGAGGTATTAAGATGAACAAAGGAAATAGAGAAGCAAAATAACTTATATGCATGACTCATGGATATGAACTAAGGGGGGCATTACTGGAGGGAGGTAAAGGGGGGAACTGTAATAGGGACAACTGTAATAGCAAAATAAATAAAATATATTAATAAATAATTTTTAAAAATAAAAAATAAAAGTATAAACCAAATGCAAAATCATTACCAGGGTGAGGAAGATTGTGTAAAAGGTGAAATGAGGCAGATGGAGGATGCACATTCCATTTTTACAAAGGAAGCAGATACTACTCAGTTTTAGCATGATGTTACCATATGGAAATGTGGTTCATTAATTCAAGATCTTCAATTTATCCACAAAAAAAATATCAGAAATCCAAATACGGTTAATACAATAAAGTCCCTGATTTAAAAAAAAAACATTTTTGATTTTTTTTAACTATGTGTGAGTCAAGCAATAATGTTTGCTGGCCAAGCCCCTTCTATGGCTAACAGTCCATGGTAAATATCTGCTTAGCTGCCTTTGGCCTAACCTTTTTCCAGTCACCTTATCTAACAGATTCCAGAGAGATTAAATCACTACCTACATAATTATAAAATTTGAACTATTCATTTTTACTTATTCATCTAAAATTTATAAATATTTTTCTCAAACTATAATTCCTTTTTAATTATTTTCAGTTTGCATGAAAACACTGCTTGACAACAGGGGAAAAATGGGACAACTGTAATAGAACAATAATTTTAAAATTTAATAAAAGTAATAAAATAAAAGCACTACTTAAAATGAATGTTGTTCCATTCTTGTATCTCTACTTTTTGTGAACCAACTTTCTTTGATTTTCTTCTACATAACCTAGAATAAAATTATTCATAATTAAAGAAAAACTTTTACTAAATAGTTTCATCAATCTGTAAATTCTCTATGACTGTGACTCTCAATAGAGGTGACATGACACTCTTTTCTAGGGGTCATTATGGAAGTTAGCAAGGATGATTTTGTTTGTCATAATAGTTTTATTGGTTGGGGTTTGCTGTGGTTTACTGGGTGTAGTCAAGAGATAATAGATATTTTATAATACATGTGACAATTCTGCCCATATAATTGTCCTATGTACCACTCCACTTATCTAAAGTCTTATTAGATATTTATTTTGGCTAAAAACCTGTTTCAGTTATTTGAGCTGAGAATCTAACACTGTTTTACAGAAAGACCAAAGTCTTTTTAGTATGACTTTAATAAACACTTTATTTTTCAGGAATGTAGAATTATTCAAATTGAAATATTTTACTTTGCCTCATTTAGATCTTTTAGTCTATCATCACCTTGGAAAATCACATCTTTAGTGAAAAGCTGTTTATAGTATTTTTGTTTTCTTTAAAATACATGTGGATAATTCTGTATTTTAGTTGCCATATTTACCTTGATTTTACATAGATTCGTAAATATGTAATTACTTTATGTTCTAATACAGTTATAATTGAGCATGCTCATATCAAAATATACATTGTATTTAAAATAAGTTGACTGATTCCTCTTTTACATCAAAGTATTTTGTTTTATAAAATTAAAAAAGTAAGATATCAAGCTCTGGCTGGAAGTACAGTGGATAAGGCACTGGCCTGTGAACCCAAAGCTCGCTGGTTGAATTCCCCAGCCTGGTTGCAAGCCAGGTCTCCAGTCAGGTCCATGGCTGGAGGCAGGTGAAAGGTAACCATACATTGATGTTTCTTTCCCTCTCTGTCTATCTCCCTTCTTTTCTCTCTTTAAATAATAAATAAAATATTTTAAAAATATTAAAATAAAAAGTAAGATGTCATTTATATATTTTGGATGAATATTAAATAAACAATTACAAAATATTTTTTTGTTATTTAAAATAACAGGGATGCCCTGGCTGGTGGCTCAGTGGAAAAGGCGCTGGTCTGCAAACCCAAAGGTTGCATGTTCGATTCCCCAGCCAGGGCACATAATGAGGTTGTAAGCTAGGTCTCCAGCCAGGTCCATAGCTGGAGGCAGGTAAAAAAGGCAACCATACATTGATGTCTCTCTCCCCCTCTGCCTCTCTCCCTTCCCCACTCTCTAAAAATAATAAATACAATCTTTAAAAATAAATAAATAAAATAAAATAACAGGGGTAGCTAAGATCCATAGGGTTGACAAGCACACTTCTGTTCTACACATAGTCCTGGGTGAGCTTTGGTTCTCTCAGGGTAGCTTTGTAATGGCAGAGATATTCAAGAATGGCTTGAAGATTACATATGCAATTTAAAATAAAATACCATTTCAGGTCAATTTAATCATGTTTAATGATGTGAGAAATGAAGAAAAAGAGAGGTATTTAGTTCCTCTGCTCCCTCTTATCCTATCAAATGAAGCTATGTTAAAAGTCTGATATCTCCCATGGAATCCAAGACTTAGTCTTGCCTTAGCAGTTAATTATCAATTACCTCATGTTTTTGCATGCTTTATTCATTTTTAACCTACCCATTACCTAGCATATACTAAATTATGTCTTTTTTAAATTACAAACAACAGAAACAAGATCTAATAGAAAAATTGTGGATATGACCTTAATTGTATAGGTAGTGATGAGTTTCATATAACTTAAAGGAAAGCTAAACAATTGAGTCTTAGGGAAAGTAGAAAGTGGAATAGTTCCAAGCATTTTCAGTGTCTGTCTTTGGGGGTTGAGTTCTAGTTTAGGTCCTGATATCTGTCTTTACAACAAAAATCAGTAATGACTGCTGAAAAGAAAAAATAGTACTATTAGAGTCATTAAAGAAATTGCTAGGAGCTGAGTAGTCATTTCAATTTGTGTCTATTGTAAGGATTTAATATTTGTTTTTTTGTTTTAGTTTTTCAATTTAATTTTATTGTTGTTGTATTACATCCATCCCATTTTTGCTTCCCTCTGTCCTCTTCCACACCCACCCATTCCCCCACAAAGTCAATCCCACCTGTTGTCCATGTACATGGTTCCTTCATACTAGGTTGTTGTCTAAATTGCTCCCCTTCCTTGCCTCTTCCTCCCCCCCTCCCCCTAACCCCCATTCCCGTGCCTACTGAAGGTCTATTCACTGTATTTACATATCTGGTTCTGTTTTGGTTGTTGTTAGTGTTCATTATTTTCCTGTAATGGGTGAGATCATATGGTATTCGTCCTTCACTAAATGGCTTATTTCACTAGGCATAATACTTTCTAGTTCCATCCATGTTGTTGCAAAGGGTAGGAGTTCCTTCCTTCTTTCTGTTGTGTAGTATTCCATTGTGTAAATGTACCAAAGTTTTTTGATCCAATCATCCACTAAACAGGCATTTAGGCTGTTTCCAGCACTTGGCTATTGTAAATAGTGCTGCTATGAACATAGGTGTACATAGGTTCTTATGAATTGGTATTTCAGGATTTTTTTGGTATAGTCCTAGTAGTGGAATTGCTAGATCAAAGGCAGTTCCTTTTTTGTTTTTTGAGGAAACTCCATTATGTTTTCCATAGTGGCTACACCAGCCTTCATTCCCACCAACAGTGCACCAGGGTTCCCTTTGCCCCAAATCCTCACCAATACTAGTTTGTTGATTTGTTGATGATTGCCATTCTGACAGGTGTAAGGTGGTATCTTATTGTGGTTTTAATTTGCATCTCCCTGATGGCTAGTGATGTTGAACATTCTTTCTTATTCCTCTGGGTCCTTTGTATATTTTCCTCAATGAGTTGTCTCTCCATGTCCTTTGCCCATTTTTTAATTGGGCTCTCTTTCTCCCTGGTGTTGAGTCGCATTAGTTCCTTATATATTTTGGAGATCAAACAATTGTCTGAGGTATCATTGGCAATTATGTTTTCCCATACAGTTGGTTCACTTTTTATTTTGCTGGTGTTTTCTTTAGCTGAACAGAAAATTTACAATTTGATATAGTCTCATTTGTTGATTTGTACTTTTATTAACTTTGCCCATGGTGAAGTATCAGTAAATATATTTCAGTGTAGGATATCAAAAAGTTTACTGCCTATATTTTTCTCCAGGATCTTTATGGTGGCACTGCTTATATTTAAATCCTTTATCCATCTTGAGTTTATTCTGGTGTATGGTGTAAGTTGGTGGTCTAGTTTTGTCTTTTTTCATGTTGCTGTCCAGTTCTCCCAACACCACTTGTTGAAGAGACTGTTGTTACTCCATTTATGTTCCTTCCCCCTTTGTTGAACAGTAATTAACCATAGAGTCCTGGGTTAATTTCTGGGCTCTCTATTCTATTCCATTGATCTATATGCCAGTACCAGGCTGTTTTGATGACAGTAGCGTTGTAGTATTGTTTGAAGTCTGGTATTGTGATTCCTCCTACCTTGTTCTTCTTTCTCAAGATTGCATTGGCTATTTGTGGGCGTTTTTGGCTCCATATAAATTTTTGAAGTATTTTTTCTATTTCTGTGAAGTCTGTCATTGGTATTTAAATTGGGATTGCATTGAATATGTAGATTGCTTTGGGTAGTATGGACATTTTAATAATGTGAATTCTTCCCATCCATGAACATTGTATATACTTCCATTTATTTATAACTTCCTTGATTTCTTTCTTCATTGTTCTGTAGTTTTCTGATTACAGGTCTTTTACCTCCTTAGTTAAGTTTATTCCTAGGAACTTTATTTTTCTTATTGCTATGGTAAATGGGATTTATTTTCTCTCTTCTATTTCTGACCATTAAGTATGATGTTGGATTTGGATTTCTCATATATGGCCTTTATGATGTTGAGTTATGCTCTGTCAATTCCCACTTTGCTTAATGTTTTTATCATAAATGGTTGCTGTATTTTATCAAATTCTTTTTCAGCATCTATTGATATGATCATATGGTTTTTGTCTTTCAATAGGTTGATGTGCTGTATTACATTTATTGATTTATGAATGTTGTACCATCCTTGCATCCCTGGGATAAAACCCACTTGATCATGGTGTATGATCTTTGTAATATAATGCTGAATCCGGCTGACCGATATTTTGTTGAGAATCTTAGCATCTATGTTCATCAGAGATATTGTCCTACAGTTTTCTTTCTTACTTGTGTCTTGACCTTGTTTTGGGATTAGAATAACATTGGCCTCATAGAAAGCGTTTGGGAGTCTTCCCTCTTCCTGTATTTTTTGGTATAGATTGAGAAAGATAGAAGTTAGTTCTTAAAATGTTTGGTAAAATTCACCTGTGTATCCATCTGGTCCAAGTCTCCTGTGCTTTGGGAGATTTTGGATTACTTCTTCAATTTCACTAGTTGTTATTGGTCTATTCAGGCTTTCTGCTTCTTCTGGGTTCAGTTTTGGTAGATTATACATTTCCAGAAATGTGTCCATATCATTCAGGTTGTCATATTTCTTGTCACATAGTTGTTTGTAATAATTTCTTACAAACTTTTGTATTTCTGAAGTATCAGTTGTGATTTCTGCTCTGTCATTTCTGATTCTATTTCGGTCATCTCTCTTTCTTGATGATTCTGGATAAAGGCTTGTCAATTTTGTTTATTTTTTCAAAGAACCAGCTCCTGGACTTGTTGATTCTTTGAATCATAGTTTAAATCTCTAAGTTATTTAAATCTGCTCTGATCTTGATGATTTCCTTCCTTCTACGTGCTCTGGGCTTTATTTGTTGTTGCTCCTCTAGTTCTTGCAGCTTTATGGTTAGGTTGTTTTTAAAAACATCTTGTGACCTTTTTAGTAAGGCCTGTATTGCTATAAATTTCCATCTGAGAATTGCCTTTGCAGTATCCCACTGGTTTTGGGCTGTTGTGTGTTCATCGTTATTTGTTTCCAGGAACTTTTTTGATTTCATCTTTGATCTCATTGTTAACCCACTCATTACTTAAAAGCATGTTATTCAGTCTCCATGAGTTAGAGTATTTTTGTTTTGTTTTTTTCCCCCTTGAGATTAATTTCTAGTTTCAAGCCATTGTGATCTGAGAAGATGCTTGGTATGATTTAAATTTTCCTGTGCTTGTGGAGGCTTGTCTTGTGACATACCATGTGGTGTATCTTAAAGAATATTCCATGTGCATTTGAAAAGAATGTGCATTTTGCTTCTTTGGGGTGTAATATTCTGTATTTATCAGGCCCGTTTCCTCTAGAACGTTATTGAATTCCACAACATCCTTTATGATTTTTTGTTTTGAAGATCTGTCCATTGTTGATAGTGGTGTATTAAAATCCCCTACTATCACTGTATTGCTGTTTATATCCTTCTTGAAGTCCTCCAATATTTTCCTTATATATGTCAGGGCTCCTATGTTGGGTGCATATAATCTTACCAGTGTTATATCTTTTGATGGATTGTTCCCTTAGTATTATGAAATGTCCTTCTTTATCTCTTTTTATGGCCTCCATAGTAAAATCTACTTTGTATGAAATAAGTATTGCTACTCCAGCCTTTTTTTCATATTTATTTGTTTGATATATTTTTTTCCATCCCTTCACCCTCAAACTGTGTCGATCTCTTATTCTGAGGTGGGTCTCTTAAAGACAGCTTATATGTGAGTCATGTTTTCTTATCCTTTCGGCTACCCTACTTTTGATTGGTGCATTTAATCCATTTACATTTAAGGTTATTATTGATTGATACTTATTCATTGCCATTTTTTCACTATGTATCTGTATTCCTCTTTGGCTCTCTCTATTTCTTCATTTTATTAATTTATTTTTTTAAAGCAGACCCTTATCATTTCTTACAATGCTGGTTTGGTAGAGATGTCTTCTTTTAGTTTTTGTCTTGGAAAATCCTTATTTCTCCTTCCATCTTGAATGAGAGCCTTGCTGGGTAGAGTATTCTTGGTGGCAGGCCTTTGTTTACCATGACTTGAAATACTTTTGGCCATTCCCTTCTAGTTTGAATTGTTTCTGTTTAATAATCATTTGATAGCTTTATTGAAGCCCCCTTATATATTATTTGTCATTTCTCTCTTGATGCTTTTAGGATTCTCTCTTTGTCTTTGAAATTTGCCATTTTAATTATAATGTGCCTTGGAGTTGATCTGTTTGGGTAGATCTTCTCTGGGACCCTCTGTGCTTCCTGAACTTGAGTATTGTTTTCATTCATCATGTTAGGGAAATTTTCTATCATTACTTTTTTTGAACAGGTTTTCCATTCCTTGCTTCTCTTCCCCTTCTGCTATCCCTATGATATCAATGTTATTATGTTTTGTGTTGTCCTGCAGCTCTTAAAACCTTTTCATTCTTGTTCAGCCTTTTTTCATTCTCTTGTCTTGGAGTATTTGTCTACATCATCCTCCGACTTGCTTATCTGGTCATCTGCTTCCTCTGTTATACTGTTGATCCCTTCTACTGTATTCTTCAATTCAGAAATTGTATTTTTCATTTCCTCCTGGCTCTTACTGATTGTTTCTAAGTCTTTTGATGCTGGTGTAGCTCTCAGCAAGTTCCTTGTAACTTCCCTGAAGTTGTTTATAGTTTTCTTTGAGCTGGCTGAGCTCATTGAGCTTCTCTACCATCATCCTTTTGAATTCCATATCTGATATATTGTGTGCTTCTGTTTCATTTGGTGATCTTTCTGGGGATTCTTCCTTTCCTTTTGGGGATGGGCTAATTCTTTCTTTCCCCATTTTGGGTGTCTGTTGTTGCTTTTGTTTGTGTGTGTGTGTGTTTATTTGTTTTCCTTGGATTAATCTGCTTTGCTTCCCTGCCTTTGTGGAGCTCCCTTCTGTACTAGGAGATTTGTGGAGTTTAGCGTTGCAGTCTCCTAGATTTTCTCCACTTTGTTGCTCTTGGCATGGCCTTTATGTTGTTAACTTGGGCTGTCTAGTTGTATTCTGGATTGGTTGTGTATGTTGCTCCTTTCCTTCCAGTTGGCTGATTGAAAGACACTCCTTCTATCCTTTCTCATACACTGTTTTTGAGCTGCTCCTAAAACAGAACAACCAGTCCAGGCAAAATAACCATACCTTCAGAGATATCTTTCTCTTTCACTTCCCCTTTCAACTGCCTATGAATGTAACTATATACTCATACCCTCCAAGGTAAATCCTGGGCTTAATCACACCCTCAGCTGCAACTGAGCCAATCTTGATAGGGATGTAGATATATTAAGACTGTTGTATGAGGGGAAACAATGATTAAATTGACTAAAGTATAGATAGTTTTGAAGGGTGATGAAGAGTAGCAGAGATAGCCGGGATATGAAAGAGAAAACCAACTTATCCATTCTATAGAAATGAGTAGAGGGAGAATCAGAAAGCCTCAAGTACAAGTGAACAGTATAAGTCTGTATATATTGTTGCCACATCTGCCTGCCTGTTCACCCTTAATGATCCCTGATTGGTCCACGTGGAGCCAGGACTTGTAGTCTTTTAGCAGGAAAAAATAAAAGAAGACTAAAGAAAGGGTTTAGGTATCTGGGGAGGAGAGGAATACTTAGATTCAGGACTGGGAATGCATTGTAGCCGGAGAGTGAGTAGAGTTTAATTCAAGAGTAGGGGGAGGGTCTTGGATATTTAGGTGGATTGAGATAGGGGAGGAGTAAAAATATGTGAGTTGGGATACACAATGGTATAAACAGTGTTTACTTAAAATGTACTAATTGTGAGGCTTGGAAGTAACTTTTGAAAAGAATATGTTAGGGATTAATAGTTCATGTAGCTCTCGGTGTAACTGAGGTGCTTGAGATTAGCAGCAATTCATTTCCTGAGTCTGCCTCTTTTTCTTGGTCAGGTCTCTGCAGTCTACAGTCTAGCTGTGTGGTTTTGGCATGGCAGGGCCAATTGTTGTCACAATCAGGGCTGATTCAGAGTGTCAGCCCCTAGGTAGGCTGGGCCTCCAGTAGCCTAGCTGGGTTTCAGTGCTGCTGGTATTCTGGGGCCCTCCCTTCTCTGCTTGTGTGTTAATACCAAAAATGTTCTTTCAATTTATCTTTGTGTGTTTCCTCTGTTGATCTGGATACTGTAAATATAAGCATTTTTCTCACATCACCAATTGGAGATTAATTTTGAAATATTAGTTCTGGAAACTTGTGTTGGCTAGTCCTTAGTGATGTTTCTCTTTCTAGTTTTAAAAAATGAAATTTTGAAAGAGGTATATTAGATTAATCTCTGTCCAATATAATGGCTGTTAATCACATTGTTGAAAATTTTAAGTGAGGTTAATATAAATGAGCAAGCTAAATTTAAAATTTATTTACCTTTAATTAAAATTAAATTTAAATACTAATTGTTAATTCAGTAATTTAAATACTTGTATGTTTGGAATATCTGGGGTTAAAAAATCATTATTTCCAACAAAAAAATGGAAGTTAAATACAAATCGAGTAGTTATCTTGAAAACTGAGTATCTGAAATAAGATGTGCTATAAAAATGAAATTCAGAATACACTTTTAAAGATAATTTAAAATATCTTCAGGTTTGCACTATATTGAATGGAGTTAGAAACCTTTAGTTGGGTGTATTCTTCAAACAGCTTGTACCTCTGTATTTCCATATCTTCTAATGGGATCACTGGGTGACTGCATTCAATTACATGGAACCTGATCATATATGTTAAATAATTTTGTTAAAGTAATCATTTATATCTTTCAGTTTTATTAAATATTTTTACATGGAAATCTTTTCACTGATAAGTGATTCATAATATAGGTGATTTAAACAAATCTTAATTAACTAATCTGTGCTTTGCCTGATTGAGATTCTTGTTAAGTCTCACATTGCTCACCTTTCTTTGTGATATTTAGAAGTCTACATAAGGGATCGTTTGGTCACCCAGGGAAGACAGATGTTCATACTTCTGGAATAGGAGCAGGGAATGGGAGGTAGAATTAGGAAAATCCTACATGCTGAATTATAAACCACTTATGCCATACTGTTTTCTAAATACCAACTGCAGGTTTCACACCCATGTCAATGTTTGGAAAAGCCTAATCTAAAAACATGGAAAGTTTCCAAATGCATTCATTGCTATCAGGGTGACTACCCAGTGATTCTTAGGAAGACAGGAGTGGGTTGATCAGTTGTTGTTTTTATTCCAGTTGCCATAAATACATGGCTTTTTATACCTATTATCTTTTTAAAAATATTTATTTATTATTTTCAGAGAGAGGGGAAGGAAAATAGGCAGAGGAAGAGAAACATCAATGTATGGTTGCCTTTCACCTGCCTCCAGCTATGAATCTGGCTGGAGACCTGGCTTGCAACCTGGTTATGTTGCCCTGGCTTGGAATAGAACCAGCAACCTTTGGGTTCACAGTCCAGCACCTATTACCTTTTAAAAAATGTGTCAATATGCTATTTTTGATGAAATATAGGTAATATAAAATATCAGAGGTTAAATAATGTGCAAATAACTCCGTATCAAAGAGTAAGATATAATATTTCTACTAACCCCGGATACTCCAAAGCTATGAATGTTCCTCTATCACATGAGATTGGAGCTTTAACTACATTTCCTATATGTCAGGTCCTACAGCTTTCAAACTGGCAGATTCTGAGAGTGGCGAGGTCCCTAGTCTTGTGAAGGACAAACACAGAACTTTGAGGAGATTTGACATTGTTTATTGCAGGTGACAGGTTTATGACGACACTGGTCAGTCAGCTAAAGTGTCTGCATCCCCACACACAGTTACCCCACTTCTATCGCAGCTGAACTTAGGTTAATGACCACAGAGAGTGTCTAGGCATCCCTGCACCCACTCTCCTTTGCAGGTGGCCAGGTAGCTTGGGGGTGTTGGTGTTCCACTTATGGTTTGTCCCACCCTGTACAGCAACAGTGCCTAGCTTACAGCAAGGGCATTTTACATACACATTGGAACAAAGGAGGCTCCATACACATTAAAACAAAAAAGCAGTGTGTCCAAGTCAATACCTGTCTGCTCAGGGTTGGTATGTTGGCTATTCTTGGGCCTCAGTGTTCTGGGGCTATGGGAACAAGGTTAGCTTTCCAGGGGTAAGGTCCAGCCATGCATAGACATAGAGACTCCCCAGGCCTAACACTACACAACTAGGTCTGTCCTGAAAGTATCAAGCCAACATCAATAGAATTAAAACAATTTCCCCCTCCCATAGTTTTGGACAGACCTAGTATATGCAGTACATACATACCCTAAGGAATAATAGTAAAACTAGGTAGTTTCTTAAAACTTTATAAGATTAAGAATGCAGCGTCAAAAATCATACTTGGCATTTAAAAAAGTAATTTGATTTACAACAAAATGTTTAGTGAAGTAAGTCAGTCAGTGAAAGACAAATAACATATGATCTCATCTCTCGCCTAATACAAGAGACTAAGGAACAAAACAAACAAACAAGCAAAATAGAACCAGAGGCATGGAAACAAGGAACAGACTTTCAGTGTGCAGAGGGAGAGAAAGAGGCAAAGAAGAGGAATAGTTATTCAAGGAACTAGTATAAATGGCCCATGGACATGGACAACATGTGAGGATTGACTGTGGGAGAGGGAATAGGGAGGGTGGGGCAGGAAAGAGCAATGGGGGAGAAATGGGATACATTAATACAACAACAATAGATTAAGTTTTTAAAATGTGTAACAACCTAAACATTTGGCATTTCAGGAAATTATTGCTGATTTACTGAACCTTGGAGCATAATAATCTTTATTTATTATGGAGATGGCTAGAAAAGTGTTATCTATTTTTACTACAATATAGCCATTATATCTTATCCAGAAATAAAACAAAACTAAGCTAAATATTACAACACTAGTGCTTTTAAAATCTGTTTCAATCTTTGTAGAGTTTTATTTTTCACTTTGATGAGACAAAGCTAATATGGCAATGAATTTTTCATTCAAAAACAGTTAGCAATTATCTAAAATGTGTTGGATACTGGGTAAACTCATTTGGCGATAAATAGATACATAATCATAACTCAATGTACAATTGAAGAAACAATTTGCCTACCAAAATTTGGGGAACTGGCAATTACAACAGTAGTGATATTAGAACACAAATTTGAAAGATTGATGAATGTAAGTTCACCAAGAAGTTAAAGTGTGAAAAGGCAGTCAGGATTATATACATCATGACATGTACACATAAGAAGTCATGGCATTTTCAAAGATTGCCAGTCATTTATTTTGAGTGAAACTTTTGTGTTTTGCAAAAAATGAGATCTTATAAAAAAGCAGCAGAAATATCATAAAACTCATCCAGGGCTAGGTAAGACATTTAAATTAATAAAATAATTTTAAGAGAAATATGTAATATGTTATCAATTGGGGAATAAATGAAAACTGGCAAACTGAATTGGTGACATTTAAAAGACTGGAAATATATGAAATCCCTTAGTCCAATAGGTTGTGACGTCTAAGGCTATAAAGAAAATAAAAATAGCCATTAGGTAACATGGTTCTTAGTGGCATTTTCTGAGCAAATAAATATTGGATATTAAGTGAGGTTGTAGTTAGTGTGTTTGCGAAATATATTCATGAGTTACTTATTGGACGTTTATCTATTCAAACATATCTATTATGTATATTCTCTAAACCAAGATTTATTTATATAGTAAATGGGTGACTATTTCCACTGACTATGAAATGCTCAATAAAGGTGGGCAAAATTGCACTCTGAATTCCATACTAGACAGAAGTATAAAAATTTCAAATTTTATTCTATTATGTAGAAATATATAATTATAGTACCATTTATAAATCATGTATAAATAGTCAACCACATATAAATCATGAAGCTAGAATGTGTTTTCTTGGAGAAAATATACCAATTAAGGCAATGCTGTTTTTTTTTAATTAAAAATTCTTGTTGGAAAGATGGTGACAGAGTAGAGAGCAGTGCTGATGGTGTTCTCAAGTACAGGAGCAGCTGGAGGATAGGATAGGGAGTGTGACACATCTTCAGGTCCCTAAGAATTGGAGTGGTCAGCATCTGGACTCAGGGGTACACAGCCCAGAGGCAGCAGAGACATAAAAGAGAACTGGTGAGACAGTTCCAAACAGCTGGCAGGCCGAGGTTGGCTCTGGGCAATGGCTGCTCTACCCAGAGGGACATGTTTAACTGAAGCCAGCTCCGGGCTCCCAGGTGACTAGAAATCTGAACAGTGAAGTGTGGACAGTGAGGGCATAAGCCAGCGGGAACGAGGGATTGAACTCCAGCAGGGGAGGGACTGTGTGAAAGCCTTGCTCCCACAACAGGGAAAAGAAGCTCCTCACTGGGACAGAGGCAGAGGAGAAGAGTCCTGCAGGGAGCAGGAGTGGGGGAGCTGGGAAGTGCAACTGCTGGGGTGGCCAGAGAGCCGAAAATGGTGCTGCTGGGCCACCAGGGAAACAGCAGCTTGAAGCCCCTGTGAGAGGGGAGGCCCAGCCCTGTGCACCCACACAGGCCCCCAGGCTCCCACAGAAATTCCAAACTGCAAGCTGGGAACTTATAGCTGGGGCAACTGACCCGCCCATTGTGGGGAACAAAGGCTGCACAGCAGATGAGCTGGGAGGGGTGTATTACAGAGGTGGCTTAAAGGACTCCTCAGAGAGCTAGTCTGCTTTGAGGATTGGCTCTCGGGGAAGCTGGGCAGTGTTGGCAGACCCTGGACACTGTTGGCAGACAAGGTCTGCCTCCTCTGGGAGCTACGCTGGCAGGGCCAGTCATCACAGGAACCAGTGAAGTTGCAGCTGCCCTACAGGGGTGCCAGGTGCCCATCACAAGCAGGAACATCCACGAGGAGTTGGAGGGTACACCCTGCGGGCCCCAGAACACTGGCAGCCCTAAAACCCAGCTAGGCTACTGGAGGCCCAGCCTACTTGGGAGCTGACACTCAGAATCAGCCCTATGACAATAATAGGCCCTGACACTCCAAGACCAGCTAAACTGCAGACTGCAGAGACCTGACCAAGAAAAAGAGGCAGCCTCAGGAAATGGATTGCTGCTAATCTCAAGTACCTGAGTTATACCAAGAGCTACATGAACTATTGATCCCCAAAATGTCCTTTTCAAAAATTACCTCTTACATATTTTTAATCCCCCCCTATCTCAATCCACCTAAATACCCAAGACCCTCCCCCTACTCTTGATTTAAAATCTACTCACTCTCTGGCTACAACACATTCCCGGGCCTCAATCTAAGTATTCCTCCCCTCCTCAGCCATCTAAATCCTTTCTTTATTTTTTTCTTTCTTCCTTTTTCCTTTTATTTCCCTTCCATTTTTTTTTCTCTCTCTCTTTTTTTTTTTTTTTTTTTTTTTTTTTTTAGTTTTCTTCCTGTTAAAGACCCCAGGTCCTGGCTCCACCTGGATCAATCAGGGATCATTAAGGGTGAACAGCAATCTAAACCCCTTCTTCTTATTGTTATTATCTGTTGTTGTTGTTGTTTGTTTCTTTTTTCTTTTTTTCCTGCTAAAAGTTCACAGGTAATGGTTCCACCTTGACCAATCAGGGAACCACTAAGAGAGAACAGGGGGCAGAGGTGGCAACTATATACATAGGCTTACACTATTCACTTATACTTGAGGCTTTCTGATTCTCCCTCTCCTCATTTATGTGAGAAAGGATAGAAGGAGAGTCTTGACTGGAAGGAAAGGAGCAACATACACAACCAATCCAGAATACAAATAGACAGCCCAAATAAAAGCCACACCAACAACAACAAGTGGAGAAAATCTGGGAGACTACAACATTTAACTCCACAAATCTCTTAACACAGAAGGGTGCTCAACTAAGGCAAGGAAGCAAAGCAGATTAATCCAAGGGAAAAACAGAAAACAAAAAGCAAGCAAAAACAGACACTCAAAATGGGGAAAAAAAGAATCAGTCCATCACCAAAAGGAAAGAAAGAATCCCCAGAAAGACCACCAAATGAAACAGAGGCACATGGAATATCAGATAAGGAATTCAAAAGAAAGATGATAGAGAAGCTCAATGAGCTTAGCCAGCTCAAAGAAAACTATAAACAATTCCAGGGAAGTTATAAGAAACTTACTGAGAGCTACAACAGCATAAAAAAGGGCATGGAAACTATCAATAAGCGCCAGGAAAAAATGAAGATTACAATTTCTGAATTGAAGAATGCAGTAGAAGGAATCAACAGTAGGCTAGAGGAAGCAGAGGACCAGATCAGCGAGTTGAAGGATAATGTAGACAAATATTCCAAGACAATACAGGAGAATTTAAAAAAAAGCTGAACAAGATTGAAGAGGGTTTAAGAGAGCTGCAGGACAACATAAAATATAACAACATCCATATCATAGGGATAGCAAAAGAATAAGAGAAACAAGGAATAGAAAACCTGCTCAAAAAAGTAATGATAGAAAATTTCCCTAACATGATGAGTGAAAACATTACTCAAGTTCAGGAAGCACAGAGGGTCCCAATGAAGATAAACCTAAACAGACCAACTCCAAGGCACATTATTATTAAAATAGCAAATTTCAAAAAGAAAGAGAGAATCCTAAAAGCATCAAGAGAGAAATGACAAATAACATAAAAGGGGGCTCCGATAAGGCTATCAAATGATAATTCAACAGAAACAATACAAGCCAAAAGGGAATGGCAAAAAAGTATTTCAAATAATGGTATACAAAGGCCCACAACCAAGAATATTCTACCCAGCATGGCTTTCATTCATGATAGAAAGAGAAATAAGGAGTTTCCCAGACCAAAAAAAAAAAAAAAATACTAAAGGAGACATCTCTACTAAACCACCATTGCAAGAAATGCTAAAGGGTCTGCCTTAAAAATAAATAAATAAATAAAATGAAGAAACAGAGAAAGCCAAAGAGGAATACAGACACAAAGGGAGAAAATGGCAATGAATAAGTATCAATCAATAATAACCTTATATGTAAATGGATTAAATGCACCAATCAAAAGTCATAGGTTAGCCTAATGGATGAGACAACATGACCCACATATATGCTGTCTTCAAGAGACCCACCTCAGAACAAAAGATCGACACAGATTGAGAATGAAGGGATGGAAAATTATATATCAAGCAAATGGAAACCAAAAAAAAAGTTGGAGTAGCAATACTTATTTCAGACAAAATAGATTTTACAATGAAGGTCATACAAAGGGACAAACAAGGACATTATATAATACTAAAGGGAACAATCCATCAAGAAATAATAACTCTGGTAAACGTACATGAACTCAACGTAGGAGCTCCGAAATATATAAGGAAAATCTTGGAGGAGTTCAAGAAGATATAGACAGCAACACACTCATAGTAGGGGATTTTAATACCCCACTATCAACAATGGACAGATCTTCCAAACAAAAAATCACCAAAGATGTTGTGGCATTGAACAACACTTCAGAGGAAATGGGCCTAACTGAAGTAAACAGAGTCTTTTACCCCAAAGAAGCAAAATACACATTCTTTTCAAATGCACATGGGTCATTCTCTAAGATAGACCACATGGTATGTCACATGACAAGCCTCCACAAATACAGGAAAATTGAAATCATACAAAGCATCTTCTCAGATCACAATGGTTTGAAACTACAAACCAATCTCAAGGGGGGAAAAAAAACAAAAATTCTCTAACTCCTGGAGACTGAATAACATGCTTTTAAGCAATGAATGGGTTAACAATGAGATCAAAGATGAAATCAAAAAGTTCCTGGAAACAAATGACAATGAACACACTACAGCCCAAAACCTATGGGATACTGCAAAGGCAGTTCTCAGATGAAAATTTATAGCAATACAGGCCTTACTAAAAAGGTCACAAGAAGTTTTTAAAAACAACCTAAACATAAAGCTGCAAGAACTAGAGGAGCAACAACAAACAAAGCCGAGAGCACATAGAAGGAAGGAAATAATCAAGATCAGAGCAGAACAAAATAACTCAGAGATTCAAACTACAATTTGAATAATCAACAAGTCCAGGAGCTAGTTCTTTGAAAAAATAAACAAAATTGACAAGCCTTTATCCAGAATCATCAAGAAAAGGAGAAGGAGGACCCAAATAAACAGAATCAGAACTGACAGAGGAGAAATCACAACTGATACCTCAGAAATACAAATGATTGTAAGAAATTACTACAAACAACTATATGACAAGAAATATGACAACCTGGATGAAATGGAAACATTTCTGAAAAGGTATAATCTACCAAAACTGAACCCAGAAGAAGCAGAAAGCCTCGATAGGCCAATAACAACTAGTGAAATTCAAGAAGTAATCCAAAATCTCCCAAAGCACAAAAGCCCCCAACCAGATGGATGCACAGGTGAACTTTACCAAATATTTAAAGAAGAACTAACTCCTATCTTTCTCAACCTATACCAAAAAATACAGGAAGAGGGAAGACTCCCAAACTCTTCCTATGAGGCCAATATTATTCTAATCCCAAAACCAGGGCAAGACACAACTGAGAAAGAAAGCTACAGGCCAATATCTCTGATGAACATAGGTGCTAAAATTCTCAACAAAATATTGGCCAACCAGATTCAGCATTAAATTACAAAGATCATACACCATGACCAAGTGGGTTTCATCCCAGGGATGCAAGGACGGTACACCATTTGTAAATCAATAAATGTAACACACCACATCGACAAATTGAAAGACAAAAACCATATGATCATATCAATAGATGCTGAAAAAGCATTTGATAAAGTGCAGCAACCATTTATGATAAAAACCCTCAGCAAAATGGGAATAGAGGGAGCATACCTCAACATCATAAAGGCCATCTATGAGAAACTTGAAGCCAACATCATACTCAATGGGCAAAAATTAAAAGTTTTCCCCCTAAGATCAGGAACGAGACAAGGCTGTCCACTTTCTCCACTTCTATTCAACATTGTCTTGGAAGTTCTAGTTATAGCCATCAGAGAAGAAAAAGGTATCAAAAATATCCAAATTGAAAACGAGGAAGTCAAACTGTCATTATTTGCAGATGATATGATTTTGTACATACAAAGCCCAATAGGCTCCACCAAAAACTTAACCTAATAAGCAAATTTAGCAAAATAGCTGGGTATAAAGTCAATATCCAGAAATCAAAAGCATTTTTGTATACCAATAATGAAACAACAGACATAGAAGCAAAAACACAAATCCCATTTACCATAGCAACAAGAAAAATAAAGTACCTAGGAATGAACTTAACTAAGGAGGAAAGACCTGTACTCAGAATACTACAGAACAATGAAGAAAGAACTCAAGGAAGATACAAATAAATGGAAGCATATACCATGTTCATGGATTGGAAGAATTAACATCATTAAAATGTCCATACTACCCAAAGCAATCTACAGATTTAATGCAATCCCAATGAAAATACAAATGACAGACTTCACAGAAATAGAAAAAATACTTCAAAAATTTATATGGAGCCCCTGGCTGGTAGCACAGTGGGTAAGGTGCCGGCCTGCGAACCCAAAGGATGTAGGTTTGATTCCCCAGCCAGGGCACATAACCAGGTTACAAGCCAGGTCTCCAGTCAGATCTGTGGCTGGCGGCAGGTGAAAAGCAACCATACATTGATTTCTCTTTCCCTCTCTGCCTCTCTCCCTTCCCCGCTTTCTAAAAATAATGAAATAAAATCTTTAAAAAAAATTTATATGGAGCCAAAAATACCCACGAATAGCCACAGCAATCTTGCGAAAGAAAAACAAGGTAGGAGGAATCACAATACAAGACTTCAAACAATACTACAAGGCTACTGTCATCAAAACTATCTGGTACTGGCATAGAATAGACATATAGATTAATGGAACAGAACAGAGAGCCCAGAAATTAACCCAGAACTCGATGGTCAACTAATATTTGACAAAGGGGAAAAGAACATCAAATGGACAGCATTTGATGCTCTCTTCAACAAATGGTGTTGGGAGAACTGGACAGCAACATGCAAAAAGATAAAACTAGACCACCAACTCACACCATACACCAGAATAAACTCAAGATGGATAAAGGACTTAAACATAAGCAGTGCCACCATAAAGGTCCTGGAGAAAAATATAGGCGGTAAACTTTTGGATAGCCTACGCAGAAATATATTTACTGATACTTCACCAAGGGCAAAGAAATAAAAGAACAAATCAACAAATGGGACTATATCAAATTGAAAAGTTTCTGTTCAGCTAAAGAAAACATCAGCAAAATTCAAAGGGAACCAACTGTATGGGAAAACATAATTGCCAATGATACCTCAGACAAGAGTTTGATCTCCAAAATATATAAAGAATTAATGTGACTCAACACCAGGGAGACAGACAGCCCAATTAAAAAATGGACAAAGGACCTGAACAGACAACTCACTGAGGAGGATATACAAAGGGCCTAGAGGCATATGAACGCATACTCAACATCACTAGTCATCAGAGAGATGCAAATTAAAACCGCAATAAGATACCACCTCACACCTGTCAGAATGGCAATCATCAACAGATCAACAAACAACAAGTGTTGGGGAGGATGTGGGGCACAGTGAACCCTCTGCACTGTTGGTGGGAATGCAGGCTGGTGCAGCCATTCTGGAAAACAGTATGGGGTTTCCTTAAAAAACTAAAAATGGAACTACCTTTTGATCCACAGATTCCACTACTGGGACCCAAAGTATCCTGAAACACCAATTCATAAGAACCTATGTACATCTATGTTCATAGCAGGACTATTTACAATAGCCAAGTGCTGGAAACAGCCTAAGTTCCCATCAGTGGATGATTGGATCAAAAAACTTTGGTACATTTACACAATTGAATACTATACAGCAGAAACAAAGAAGGAACTCCTACCCTTTGCAACAACATGGATGGAACTGGAGAGTATTATGCTTACTGAAATAAGCCTGTCAGTGAAGGACAAATACCATGTGATCTCACCCATTACAGGACAATAATGAACAAAACTAACAGCAAGCAAAACAGAACCAAATATATGAATACAGTGAATAAATAGGCTTTCAGTGATCAGGGGAAAGGGGGTTGGGGGAAGGGGTGAGGAAGAGGCAAGGAAGGGGAGCAGCTTAGACAAGAACCTAGTATGAAGAAACCAGGGACATGGACAACAGGTGGCATTGACTTTGGGGGTAATGGATGGGTGGGGAGGGGGACAAAAGGGATCAAAAAGGGAATGGATGTAATACAACAATAAAATTACATTTAAAATTAATAAATAAATAAAGAGGTTGCTTTCAGAGATTATAATTGAATCAATAAATTTGTTGTCATTTCTAGTGGATGGAAACAAAGTTCAAGAACCCAATCATGGGAAGCACATCTCCATACTTCTTTATTGATATGGTCAGCCTGATAAGTAACTCTTAAAAATCTACAAATATCTGATATAATTTTACTGAATTTTACTTTAAATATATATATATGATGAATAGATGTATATGACATAAATCTATTGTCTTAAAAAATAAAGTGTTTGAGGTTGCAACATACATTAACTGCCATTGATATTCAACATGCACACCAATGCAAGAACTGGGGGTAAACCCAAAATCATATACAGAATATAACTGTGAAGAGAAAACAAAGATATTTTCCAAACACAGATCAAATCATGAATGTACTTCAGTAAAAATATGATTGTGGGGTTTTGTATTTATTCTCTTTCAATGGCTTTTGTAGTAATGCTCTACATTTGTATAGAAAAAGGTGATTCCAATAAATGCCAGAACTACAGACTCAGTCTGGAGCCTTAAAAAGGAAGCTAATCTTTCTGCTTGTTACACCAATAATACGGGACCAATAATAAGGCTTCCTAGGAATTACTTCATTGATTTAGTTCATGGTGTGCAAGGAAGTAGAGAAATTGACTCACTCTAAAATTCTAAAGAATTGACTCTAGTTCTTCCAGCAGCAAAAGCAACTTGTTCTTGGGTAAAGCAAACAAATTTATAGTTCACCGTAGCACCAGTAACAGATATATTGAGAACCAAAAGGTCAATTTTATATAGTTTCTTTTCTTCATAAAACTGCACCTATAGCCCATCTGATACATTTTATTTTTCAGTGCCAGAAATTTTGTGTTTCAGAAATTGGGAAGTACCCAGCACTATGTTTGAGAGCCATTTGGAATAGAAATATCACTAACAAAAAGCACCAAAAAACAAACCAAAAAGAAAAAAAGAGTGACACTAAACCATAAAAAGGACACTTGTTTACAGTATGAGAGCTGAAACAAGAAAACAGTGTCCACCTCTTATTCAACATAGTTGGAAGTAGGCATTTCAGAAAATTCAGATCTCTCACCATTCTGCACTGTTTGTGAATGATCATGAAAGCATTCCAAGCATCAATTTGAATGTTACAAAGTATTTTAGTGATAGGACAAATTATATATATATGTATATATGTGTGTGTGTGTATATATATATATATATATATATATATATATATAGTATGCAAGTATATTCTTATGGTAAATCACATTAAATCAAGAAGTGGTATTGTGATATGAGATACACCAATAATTGTGGAAAAAGTCTTGGTTAGTTTTCTAAAATAAAATATGTTCCCAGTGATCATTTGCCACTATAAAGCTCTATAAAATCACAACTCAATGGCTTTAAAAAGTAGAATTTTTTTAGAGCATCATGAATTAATGGCTAAGGCTGGGGTTGACTAAACAGTTCTTCTGGACATAGTAAAGTTACTAACTGGGCTTTGTGTCACTTGATTAACAATGGGCAGGGAAATCTGAGGCAAGCAGACTTCATATTTCCTACATCCATCAACCAGAGCAAGTCAATGTGATAGAACCTGAAATGTAACATGATGAAGGGCATAGGTACAAGAGTTTTGAGTTTTGAGTGCATTACTCTAGTTTTGAGGTAACTAGAGTAATGCACTATCTGTATATGATAACTGAGTTCATGCACTACTGTGTATTTAGAAGAATGTAACTTCAATGGTATTTTAAAGTATTTCAGATTTTTTTTCAAATAATAAAGAAAGGCTCTGTCTGGTGGCTCAGTGGATAGGCACCAGTCTGTGAATCCAAAGGTCACTGGTTCGATTCCCCAGCGAGAGCACATAACCAGGTTGCAAGCCAGGTCTCCAGCCAGGTCATTGGCTGGAGGCAGCTGAAAGGCAAACATACATTGATGTTTCCCTCTCTCTATGCCTCTCTCCTTCCCCTCTTTTGGGAAATAATAAATAAACTCTTTTAAAAATAATAATAATTAAGAAGAGGCCCTGGCTGGTGGCACAGTGGTTAAGGCAAACCATACATCGATGTCTCTCTCTCCCTCTCTCCCTTCCCCTCTCTCTAAAAATAATACATATTTTAAAAAATAAAATAAAATAAACAATAATGAAGAAGAAAATTAATAAAAACTGTATTTTGAGGAAGATGAAAATATATTTAAAAGAAAATAAATTTTCATCTAGTCTCCCAACCCCCACCACTAGTCTGCTCTCTGTTTATAAATCTATTTGAATTTTATTTATTTTGTTTATTTATTTTATTTATTTTGTTTTTAGATTCCATATCAAAGTAAAATAATATGGTATTTGTCTTTTTCTGATTGACTTATTTCATTTAGCATAGTACCCTCCAGGTCCACCCATACTGTCACAAATGGTAAAATTTCATTCTTTTCTATGCTGAGCAATATTCCATTGTATATATGTGCTAAAACTTTTTTATCCACTTGTCTATTGATGGGCAGTTGGGGGCTTCCATATTGTAAATAATGCTGAGATGAACATAAGGATGCATATATTTTTTTCAAATTAATATTTTAAGTTTCTTCAGATATATTACCAGAGTAGAGGTAAAGGGATTAAGACATATAAATTAGTCATTGCAAAATAGTCACATGGATGTAAATTACAGAAAGAAATATAGTCAATAATGTTGCAATAACTATATGTGGGGTTATAGGGGAAATGGAAATAACAGTTTTGTATATTTTACAAAAAACTTTGTAAAGCATAACCACTATGTTGTACATCTGAAACTAGTATAAAATAACATTAAATGTGGACTATAATTGAAACAAATTATAGTATTAAAAAAAAGATGGCAATTTTTATCTTTATCTTAGTTAAAGTAGTTGTTTGGTCCTGAGTAATTTGATGTGAGAACTAACATTTAACTTTGCTACCCTGGTTGAAGGTGAAAGCCCAAGTATTATTTGAATATTTTTATCATTCTCCTGAAGATATAAGAATTAAAAGACAAATGATAAAAATTTAAATATCTTGAAGTCCACAGGAATAGACAGAACATAAATATTATAGCAAATATTAAATTAGCACAGACCAGATTAGCAGCCAAGATAACTTCTGCCTTGAAGAAGGGAGATAGAAAATTTACTATCTTCTGTCAAATGGCATGTGATATGATTTTTTGCCATAGGGTTTTTGAGAGTTTAGGTCTTCATGCTAAAATCCCATGAAGATTAACTTCTGGAAGCACTGGGAAGAAAAGAACTTCTAGTTGCCTAAACTAAAAGCATGGTGCTGGATTTTGAGGTGTTGTAAATTTTGGTGAGTCTAGTGCCTACATTTGAGCAGGGGTGTTCTAATTACTGTTCCCTAAGTAGTTCAATTGGTAAGTGTTTAAATTGACACTTAAGCACAAACTACACAAAAGTCCAGTCTATTAACAATTCTGTGCTGAATCCCAGTATGTTTCCCACATCTTCTAATTTTTAAAAAAAATTTTGTGGGTCTTTTAAATTAAGTTCTGTTTCTACCATTTCAATCATCTTGCACATAAATATTGTAATACTTGAGGTTATTGATACAATCCTAGTATAAATAATCCCGAGACTTTCAGAAGTTTAATCATTGATTTCTAAGAAGTTTGTACCTTCATTTTTATTTTCACCAGCAGAAGTCACCAGCAGAAGTTTGAAAACCATAAATAATTTATATTTTTGTTAATTTAGAAAGCACAGAATAGTAATTTACATTTTCTATCTATGATGTTGTCTGTTTGCACATATCTATTTACTTATTTTATTTCCTCTTAGGTAAAGTATCTGTTACAACCATAGCACATATAGGGAATTTTTTCAATAAATACCATAATGCAGCCTCTCTATAAATTAGGAAAATTTTAATGAAATTAGGCTTGTACATTCAACTAGCACTAAAAAAAGGAATTTGCAAAGTATGTTTTTATAGAAAAACTCATTGTAATTATGATTGAAGATATTCTAATATTATACTATTCAAACTAAATTGAGGAAAATAATCAACAAACTTTAGAAAAATTTTTCAATGAATGCCAATTAATGCTAAAAGTTTCAAAGAAATTATTTTACATAAAGGAACAACATAATTAAAAAGTTAATGTAACTAAGATATAGTTTAGTAGAGGAAAAATATGTTAAGTAAAAACAATAAATAACATGGAATTTTGTTTTTACTCTACATATAATTTAAGAAATCTTTTGTGGAAATAAGCAAACAAGCAAACACATCATGATAAATTGTTTTAGCCTATATGTAAAACTTAATCTTTAACCTAGTCAGTCTTCTGAAATATGCCATACTTCATGGATAATTCATCATAACAATTATATGCATAAAGGAGGCAATTGTTCTGATAATTACTAAATGAAAGTATTTGTATTTGATGCATTTAGATAATTCAATGCAATGTATGAAAGACATTTTTATAGAGCATAGATTATTGATATTTGACAATGGATATTTGATGTTTATGAACACTAGAGTGCATTTAATAGAACATTTTGTTAATAGTTAACAATTCTTAGAAAATGCATCAGCTTTGAATGTGATTAAGCTTGTTATAACATATGATAAGATCTTTCAGAGCAGGTGGAAACATTTCATTATAGTTTTTTGCTATCTCAACCCATAGGGAACAAAGCCCATTGGTTTTATTCATTGAAAACACCCAAATTGACTCAATCAAAAGACTCACAGCATCTGCAAACATCAGAGAATACAAACAAAGAGAGTGCAAGAAAATGCATCCCAAGGGCTCTGTTTGTATAGGTCTGGCCTCTCTAAGATCTAGTCACGCTTGGTAGGTGCACTAGCTGGAGAGGTTTTGCTTGCTTGATGCACTGCTTAATGGCTTGGCTCTTCAATCCTGACACATTCCATTACAGCACATATGTTATGCTGATTGTGTACAGACTAGCAGACAGAATTGAAGCAACAGTCACATTCCCAGCCCAAACTTAAAAATTAATGCTGTGAAGAGGAGAATTGTATTCTGAATTTCCATGAACCACTATCTGTACTGAATTAAAGGAATATCAAAGGGGCCATAAAGAAGTAATGTAGGAAGTATTAAAAGGAAAAGGAAAAATATCCCTTTGGAGTTGAGTGCTTTAATGGAGTGAGGTACACATTCTATCCAAAGTACAATTACAAACTTACAATAAGGTATGGGAGTCATGGATATTTTAACATGTGCCCTCAGTTGCTGTTCAGTGCCTTGTTGACCTTTATACAGTTGAAGTCAATTGTCTAGTCAAGGTAAAGTATAAATAGAGGTGTACAGCACAGCCCCTGATTTCCGTGAGTTTGAAATCTTGTAGAGGAAATAAGATACATGCTTAGATTAACAATTCAAGATGAAGATCATTATGTAAACTTTTCTTAGAATAGAAAAATAAGCTTGAGACCTGGCTGGTAGCACAGTGGTTAAGGCGCCAGCCTGCGAACCCAAAGGTCACAGGTTCAATTCCCCAGCCAGAGCACATAACCAGGTTGCAAACCAGGTCTCCAGTCAGGTCCGCGGCTGGAGGCAGGTGAAAAGCAACCATACATTGATGTTTCTCTTCCTCTCTGCCTCTCTCCCTTCCCCTCTCTCTGAAAATAATAAATAAAACCTTTAAAAAAAGAAAAATAAGCTTGATAAGTTAACATAGCAGGTGTAAAAATGAAAAATATGTCTTAAACTGTTGTCTGCTAACATGATAATATCTTGTTGCACAATTTGTAATTTGGCATTTTCAAAAAACCAAAAAATAAATATCGAAAATTACGTATGCAACCATCTCTTATACAGTAAATTAAAACATACTTAAGAGAACTGAAAATGTAAATATCTCTAAAAATTATGCATACACATTTAATCAGTATTCCTAGGTGCATAGTAGAGCTGTGGAAGTGTATAGAAAGGCAGTATTGCACATAGCATTGTCTGAATATTTAGTAAAAAGAATGGCCACCAGGTGAGAAATGGATAGTGCTAAGTAATTTTGCACTGTCAAAGTTGAAATTTTACATGGTGTTCACTGGTTTTCAAATTTAATTAAACTTTTCAATTCCATGGTTCACAAATGTCTAAGTACTCAGTTTATGTGACACTATTCAATCCAATTGATTTATGTAAAATCCTCATGTTACAAGATTCAAGTGGAAACGTTTCTGTCTGACAATACTTGAACCAGCTCTGAAGATACAAATATATTTAATAAAAATAAAAAACATTTACTCTTTATAAGGGTGTAGCCAAGGCATGGGACCAGTGTATTTGAATGCCTCAAATCTGTTCACCTTTCAGTCCCTGAAAAAATCTGGTGGATATTATTACAGATTAAGGTATGTAAAATATTTGATTAAGATAAATTTCATTATATTATTCATGAATAATTATTTAAGTTTAAATGAATGTACTTATTAAGTCTCCTTTCATCTTTAACAATATAAACTTTTTTCAATAACATTGAAAACCTTAATATGATGCTAGTGGTATTTAATATTACTTCTTACAAGAATACATTTTGCATTTACAGGACATTCCTTCTTTACAATTTAAGCTTCCATGTTCATTTTAATTTGAGAGAAGGGATAAATGAGCATCAATAATCATTACATTTTCATACTGTACTTTTGCTTAAATTCAGGGAACAGAAAACTCTTAGGGCAATAGGAAGATTCCCAAAATGATTGTATGTAATTACGCCAAAATCAACAGGAAGTTTTTTTTTTTTTTTTTTTTTTTTTTTGTCTCTTTCACTATAAAAGATTAGTGAAGGCTAAAGTAATTTACAGGCATGGAGCTTATAAAAATGCTTTCAGGAATGCAAAACTATTGAAACAATTTTACTAGGGTAGAGTCTCAGAGAAAACAAACAAGAGACATAATGTCTGAAGAGCATAATAGTTTCAGCCCCCACTCTGGTATTTTAATTAGAAGATAAATAATATTGTTACTTGTTTTCTTATTTCTCTCAGATAGAGTTATGAGTATAGTAATGCTTTGACTCTTAACACTATAAGATCTGTGGCATTGTTTCCATTTTACAAGAAAGGCAACTGAAGCTTATAAAGACAAAGTAAAAAGACCAGGTTCATTAAGAAGAGATGAATTTAGGCTTAGGGACATTGTGATTAGACTTGTTTTAGCCTCTGTACACAAATCGAAAGGACTTTATAAAGGTAATAAAAACAATAGGCCCTGAGGAAGTGTTGGTCAGAAAACTCATGACAAAGAGGATCACAAATAAAGTTTCAATAACTACAAAAACAGTATAAAATTTCTCAGAAATGTCAAGACAATGAGGCATAGAAGAGTGTGTAGAATAGCACTAGCCTCTACCTGGAGTTTATAAAAAGTTTGGTATTGTAAATACAGAAAGAAAATTAATGTTCATAAGGAAGATTTTTCTTATCTACACTACATAGGAAAATAGAGACATTTTTCTGGTAGCTTCCTTAAGCAGGACCACGTGATCAGAGTTGAGAAACATATTCTATCCCACTTGGTACTGGTGCTTGGGAACATTAGTAGAAAATATTGTAAAGCAACATACAACTCTAGATATAAATAAATCACCCATTTGATCTTTAAAACTTCTAGAGAACAGATATTTTGTATGCTTATTGATGACTCTTGGATAATTTTGATATATAATGCAGGCAATCTATGCATTTGCCACTTTTAATAAAGACTTAATTTGTACTATTGAAGTGCAAGGTTCTTCAAATGCAGTGTTCACGTCCATCTTCAGAGGAGCTTGATAAATGTAGAGATTTCTGAGTATTCTCACTGATTCCATTAACTAGGGTAAGGTTCATGGTCAGCATTTTAAAAGGGGAGTGGGACATTCAGTTGTAGGTATTAGCTAACAGAATAACAATACAGATGAATACTACTTTAGTATTTCCCCCTCAAGATGAGACAAAATATACAACATCAACAGGAAAACTCAGTAGCCCTTTGTTGACCCCCATACTCTCTTCTACTTACTGCCACATTTTTTTGCACCTGTTTACAAATAAAAATTCTTGACACATTTTCCACCTACGTTGTTCCACCTAATTTTTTTCTTTTATTTATTATTTTTAGAGAGAGGGGAAGGGAGAGAGACAGCGAGGGAGAGAAACATCAATGTATGGTTGCCTTTCACCTGCCTCCAGCCACGGACTGGCTGGAGACCTGGCTTGCAACCTGGTTATGTGCCCTGGCTGGGAATCGAACCAGCGACCTTTGGGTTTGCAGGCTGGCGCCTTATCCACTGTGCCATCAACCAGGGCTATCCACCTTCTTAAAGTTCATTCATTATTAATTCTAGTTTGATTTCTGACATAACTACTCTATTGAAACCTTCTAACCAAGATAAACAATAACCACTTGTTAAATGTCTTGAAACCAACAGACATCATTTTATGCAACTTCTACCAAGGCATTCCAAAGATTTGTCCACTCTTTTCTTTCAGAAATAACTTCTCTGCCTGTTTTTGGAAATAATCTTCTGCTTCTTATTTCCCCAATCAGGCTATTTACTCTTTGTCTTATTTTCTCTGTATACTGTCTTTCTTTTACTTATAAATGAGTCTATTCTTTCATTTTAAATAATTTATTAAAATGACCCATCTTCACAACTACAGTTAATGGTAAATGGTTGCTTACGGTTGTAATAGTTACATCAATGCCATAAGTGGTATTAAATAGGTTCATATTTACAATTTTTATTTTATTAAAAATTATTAATTTCTTGTGGGAACAAACCAAATCTACATTGTTTACACATTTCTTAGTACAATTTTCATGACATACTGTTGGTTCATAGACATGTAGAAGATCTTTCAAAAAGAAATATATTGTGATGTAATAAATGAAAGCTTTACAGTTAGAAATGCCTGAGTTTTATTCATACTTTCACAAATTCCCTAATACATGTATCCAGAGAAGTAACCTGGCCTCACTGAATTTGATTATCAGTGTCTGAAAGACAGAATTATCCTGTAGCAACTAGTAAAGTCATTGTCAAGAATATAAATAATGTGTGAATAGAAAGCATCTAGCACAGGGGTATCAAAAGTAATCTCTGACATTACTATTCATCATTTATCATCACTTTTTTATAAATAAAGAAAAAGTGAAATAGTGGTTGGCTAGATCACTAGTGACGGGAACAAGATGGGAACCACACAGAAGTCCATTCCATAATTATACAAATATAACACAGGTCCGAAGACACTTCTTATCTGTCAAGAGACAATCATAGTATCATTGGTTGTAATATTACAATATCCTTTTTTCTGAGTACCTTCTCAATTTCTGTGCCACCACTCACTAGCTCTGTGGCCTTGGGCAGTAAAATAAACCCCCACATCTCAGTTTTCTCACATATAAGAATAATAGTTATGTGCAATAAATACTAAATTATTTAATTCATGTAAAGTGTTTAGTATGGTATTTGGAAAATTAATTGTGCTCAATAAATATTATTCTTATTTTTATTATATGTATTTGGCTCTAGCCATGTATTTAATATATTCTGTCATTAATTCTCACATAATTTATGTAGAAAAGTAATTTCTTCCTCAATTCAAGACCAGAAAACTGAAACATGAAGATGCTAAGTATTTTACTCAAGACACACAGCAAATAAAGAGAGAACTGAGATTTAGCCCTGGCTGGTATGGTTCAGTGGATTGCATGCTCTCTGGTTCAATTCCCCATAAGAGCACATGCCTGGGCTGTGGTTCAGGTCCCCAGCTGGAGGCATGCAAGAGGCAACCAAATGTTTCTCTTCCTTTCTTTCTTCCTCCTTTCCCCTCTAAAAATAAAAATAAATTAATTAAACTAAAAGAAAGAACTGAGATTTAAAGATAAGTCTTATAATTTATAAACCTATCCTCATAAATTCTTTGGGTAACCTGTCACAATTACAAATTTCAGTGTTCTTTTTTTTTTTTAACTTTTAAAATCATGTGTCATTTTTAGTACTTAAAAATACACTCATCAATTTCTAAAGTTTAGGAAATGCAAGCACAGCTGTTGCTTCATTTAATTTTCACATTCACACACAACCATGAGTTATAAATTTGGTATGTTATTCTATTTTACACTTTTCCAAGATGGCAGTAGATGTAATGAAAGTATCAGTAAAGGCTGCCGAATCATTTCTTATTATCATTACTTCACTTTCCATGCAATAACTAATGTCATATTTTTATGAACATATCAAAGAATTGTTCACACTTTACATAGGAAGGACTAGGCTATAAGATACTATGCTTACTCAAAATAACATTAATTACATGATGAAATCAACTTAAAACTAGTTTTGTCTAATTTTAATGTCCCTGCTTTTAAAGTTTTATAATAATGTTTTTTACTTAAAGTCTGTGAACAAGTATACAGTTGAGACTCAAGAAGTCTTATAGTCCAACCCAGTTCTATCAATGAGCTGATCCTTGTTTGGAAAATTTTAGGGACAGATAATAATCTTCAGCACCTTGAACCATAAACTAACTTCAGTGTGCTCCCCACAAAAAAAGTCTGATTTAGAACACCACTTCTTGTTAATGGGCCTTCCAAGGAGAGTCAATTGTCTATGGACTGCCAAGTACTTAAAATGGATTAACTTGCTGGGTGAAGTTATTTTCTAATGTCAAGGTGTCCTACAGGAGGCAATGGTGTAGAAAATAACCATCCTTAACCCTTACATAAAAGTTGTCACAGTGATACCAGACCCTACCTTAGAATAATGTTTCTAAGACTTGAATTTAGTGAATAAGTAAAATAGTACCATTTATTTTTCTTCCCATGAAAAACAAAGGTAACAGATGAGTTTTTATGGTCAGGGGAAAGAAATAAAAAAGGAGAGAAAAAATAAGTTTACTATTATATTTAAGCTTACCAAGATGAGTCTTTTTAAAGAGGAAACAAGTTTGAGAATGCAAGTGCTAAAAGGCTGGTTACAATCTTAAGACATTTAGTAAGACCATTAATTTAACTTAATTTAAGTTTTTTCTCATTAAACTTTGTTTTAATAGATCTCAAAAGTCTGTGACAGATTTGGGTCACGTTCTTTCCATTAAAAAGTATTGATTTAAAAAAAAAAAAGAAACTAATAACTTAAAAACTGCCCCCCCACACACACACATACACACACACAAAATGGTCCGTAAAATTCTCCTTTCCTTCTGAAGTTTTACAGTGCATTATAATCATTAACCAATCCTTTACTATTAAACTTAAATAGCCAATTGAGACCATTCTTCCACCACTGACTAAGACTGGGGTGGTAGGTGTTGGGGATAATATTCATTTAGCCTTCTGAGTTTTCTAGGTAGACTTGGTGACCTTGCCAACTTCAGCTTGCCTTCTTGTCCACTGCTTTGATGATACCCACAGCAACTGTCTGTCTCATATCACGGACAGCAAAGTGGCCTAGAGGAGGATAGTCAGAGAAGCTGACTTTGGGCCATCTCCCAGCTTTTTCCCAGAATGACAATCTTCTCCTTCAGCTCAGCAAATTTTCAAGCAACATGAGCTGTGTGACAATCCAGAACAGGTGTATATCCAGCACTGATTACCCAGGTGCTGCTATTGGTGGGTCACTTTTGCTGTCACCAGCCACATTGCCACAATGAATATCTTTGACAGACATATTCTTGACAATGAAGCCCACATTGTTTCCAGGAAGCGCTTCACTCAAAGTTTCATTGTGCATTTCAACAGACTTTACTTTAGTTGTAACACTGACTGAATAAAAGAGGACCACCATGCCAGGTTCATGAACACCAGTCTCCACTCAACCCACAGGGCTGGTACCAACACCATCAATTTCGTAGGCATCCTGGAAGGGCAGATGCAGGGGCTTGTCAGTTGGATGAATTGGTGGCAGGATGCAATCCAGAGCTTCAAGCAGTGTGGTTCCACTGGCATTGCCATCTTTACTTGTGACTTTCCTTCCGTTGAACCAAGACATGTTAGTTAGTACTTGGCTCCAGCATGCTGTCACCTTTCCAAACAGAAATTGGCACAAATGCTACTGTGTCAGGGTTGTAGCCAATTTTCTTAGTGTAAGTGCTGATTTCTTTAACAATTTCTTCATTATCTCTTCTGGCTATAGGGTGGCTCAGTGAATCCATTTTGTTAACACTAATAACCAGCTTTTTTGCACCTAGTGTGTAGACCATAAGGGCATGTGCATGTGTCTGCCCATTCTTGGAGTGCCAGCTTCAAATGCAACAATCAGGATAGCACAGTCAGCCTATAATCATGTTTTTTTATAAAGTCCCTGTGTTCTGGGGCATTGATAATGGTCATGGAATACTTGTTGGTCTTGAATATCCACAGGGAGCTATCAATGGTGATACCATGTTCACCATCCAGTTTTCACTTTATCCAAGATCCAGGCGTACTTGAAAGAGCCCATGCCCATCTCAACAGTCTCCTTCTCAAAATTTTCAATGGATTTTGGGTGATCCCGCCACATTTGTCGATCATATGGCCAGTACTGGTAGACTTGCCAGAATCTACATGTCCAATGACCACAATGTTGATGTGAGTCTTTTTCTTTCCCATTTTGGCTTGATTTAGTGGTGGTTTTCATGACACTTGTGTTCTGGCAGCAAACACATTGTGAAAAAGCTAATTTTACATTTCATATTTTCTAAGTGATTTACTCATCCCATAAATTTGAATAGGTATCATAAAATTTTTTTAAATACTGGTAAAATTTTAGTAGTTAAAACTCTTTGGCCACAATGACCTCTAAGTGTTTTCTTTCCCTTTAAACTAAAGTGAAGTAGTTATTCAGCTAAACATCAAAATGGTAAATTGCACTCTCTATTTTAGAAATGTTTTCTCTAACTTCTCTGTGTACCATGCTTCAATTTCTATTAAATCAACATTACTTTTTCTAAAGGCAGTTTGCTAAAAGCACTCAGGGAAGGATCAACTTGTAATTTAAATGGAACTATTCATTACTTTCAAGTGTAGGTACAAGTGGCATTGAGAGAATGCACTAAATTAGAGGTGGAAAGTCAACATACACAGAGCTAGTTAACTATTCATCTTCACATTAGGAAATAGACATTTTTTTTTCTTATTTCCTATTATTATGGTAGAAAATCTACAAACATGCATATTTGTTTTCCTAAGCAAAAGTGAAACTTTTTGAAGAAATCAAACTTAATTGAAAAATAAATTTCTTCTGGAAAGATCTTCCTGTTGTAGTAAAGCCATGTCCCATGGAAGGCTAATTGTTTCCTTAAGCCACCCCTCAGCAGAAAGATAAGTTCTGCCATAAACAGCCAAATCACTAGGAAGGCAATGGAACTTAAGAGAACAAAATATAGGAAAATATTTCATACAGCTAAAACAGCATTTTTAAATTCATTGCTTGATGGAAATGTTCAACTTTATGATAATTTGTTAAAGAAGGGAGGACAAACAAGGTTTTAGGTAAAGAAAAATGACTATTGAACTTCGTAGTGAAATTTTTACAGCATACCCAAATTATTTCAAAGAATGTCAGAATTTTTTGAAATATGTGAAATAATTTAATTTGCATTACTTAACACTTTCAAAAGTAATTATTTGCATAATGTAACTGAGGAAGAAAGTGCATTTTAAATTCAAACTAAAAATTTTGAGTAAAATATAATAATTGGCATAAAGGACAAGGGTCTTAAAATAATTTAGATGTATTTTGTTGGTAAACAACAACTATATATTGTATTTGCATTATAATATTTAAACATATGATTATTTTCAGGAGCACATAGTTTATATACTGCCTTGATAAATAGCAACAATTATATTTTAGCCTCTTACTATTATTCACATGTGTGTTACATGCCATGAGCTGTTATTAATAACCTTTTATTGGTTAAAAATTTAAGGCATTTTGTTTTAGTCCTCGTTATTATAGTATATAAAAGGAAATTTTTTATTTGGTCCACAATTACTTTATATTTTATAACCCAATGGCTATGAAGCTTTCAAGTAAAAAAAAAAAGTATATCTTTAGTATACTATATATGGTGTTTCATTCACTGTTCAAAATGAAAATACTGAATTTAAGATAGATCCAGTTACAAGGTTTAGGGCACCAAAATTTACTACTCAAAATATGTCATTTTGACATAGTGATCATTTTGAATTAAAATTATTGAGAAACACCCTGTCCATTAAAAATAAAAATATGAGGTATATCCAGAAAGTACCAAGCCAATGTCAATATAATTAAAACAGTTTGTGTGCTCGATACTTTTGGGACAGGCCTGGCAAAAAACACTCTGACCTATACCTTTGTCCCTTGAAAAGGAGGAAATAAATATCTCCTATGTAGTTATCCTCCCTACATCAGGAGTCTAAAAAATCCCATCACTTGGGTTAGGAAATTCAAGACTGAAAATGCTATATAAAGAAAAATTGTTACTTCTCCATTTGTTTGCTAACCTAAGCCCCTTTGTTTTCCTCACTATTCACAAACAATTATTTATTTTTCTAAAAATGGAGGGGGAGGCAAAGAAGGAGAGCAGTTTAGTCAAGGAACTAGCATGGAAAAACCATGGACATGAACAACAAGTGGGATTGACTTTGGGGGGCAGTCTGTGGGTGGAGAAGGGGACAGAGGGGCGTAAAAAGGGGATGGATATAATATAACAACAATAAAATTAAACTTAAAAAAATAAAAATTAAAAACATAAAAATGGTGTATAAATAAACTGCTTTCATCACTTTTGGCCCTATGTCTATAGGACATCCATACATATATAATTAAATTTGATTCTCTCATTTTACTTAGTCTCATATCAATTTAACTTTTAGAAAATGCAGATGAAACTAGAAGGATAGAAGTAACATGTTCTTGCTCCCCAACAGAAGCTATTTTTGACAAGGCTGATTAATAAGGTCTGAAATAAATTTATAAAACATAAAAATTAGCCTTTCATTTTGTATTAGTTTTTGGTTCTGTGTTTGTCATTTTTGTTTGTTTCCTTTTTCATACTTTTATTTTATTGTATTTGTATTACATTTATCCCATTTTTCCCCAATGGTCTCCCCTGCCCTACCCTCCCTATTTCACCACCCACAGTCAATCACACATTGTCCATGTCCATGGGTCATCCATTCTATTCCCTTGACTAAAGTGTTCCCTTTCTTTGCCTCTTTCACCCCTTCCCCCCTCCCCTCTGCACACTAAAAATCTGTTCCTTGTTTCCATGCCTCTGATTCTGTTTCATTGTTTATTTACATCATTCATTAGTACGCTGTACTGGGTGAGATCACATAGTATTTGTCTTTCACTGGCTGACTTATTTCATTAAGCATAATAACTCTCCAGTTCCATCCATATTGTTGCAAAAGGTAGGAGTTTCTTCTTTCCTCCTGCTGTGTAGTATTCCATTGTATAAACATACCAAAGATTTTTGATCTATTCATCCACTGATGGGCATATAGGCTGTTTCCAGCACTTGGCTATTGTAAATAGCACTGCTATGAACATAGGGGTGCATAAGTTCTGAACTGGTGTTTCAGGGTTCTTCAGGAATAATCCTAGTAATGGAATCACTGGGCCATAAGGTAGTTTCATTTTTACTTTTTTGAAGAAATTCCATACTGTTTTCCACAGTGGCTGCACCAGTCTGCTGTCCCACCAACAATGCACCAGGGTTCCCTTTTCTCCACATCCTCACCAGTACTTGTTTCTTGATTTCTTAATGATGATCATTCTGATAGGTATGAAGTGGTATCTCATAGTGGTTTTAATTTGCACCTCTCTGATGGCTGGTGATGTGGAGCATTCTTTCATATGCCTATGGGCCTTTTGTATGTCTTCCTCAAAGAAGTGTCTTTCTGGTGCTTTGCCCATTTTTCAATTGGGCTGTCTGTCTCCCTGGTGTTGAAATAAATGTTTTTATATATTTTGGAGATCAAACCTTTGTCCGAGTTATCATTGGCAAATATGTTCTCCCATACAGTTGGATCCCTTTTAATTTTATTGATGTTTTCTTTAGCTGAACAGAAAATTTAAATTTGATATAGTTTCATTTGTTTATTTGTTCCTTTATTTCCTTTGCCCTTGGAGAAGTGTCAGTGAAAATACTGCTGCATGGGATATCTGCAATTATTTTGTCTATGTTTTCCTCTAGAGTTTTTGTTTTAAGATGATTATTCATTATTTTTAGAGGAAAGGGCAGAAAAAGAGGAAAAATGAAGAGAAACATGAATGTAAGATTGCCTTTCACCTGCCTCCAGCTAAGAACCTGGCTAAAGACCTGGCTTGTAACCTGGTTGTGTATCCTGACTGGGAATCGAACCAGTGACCTTTGGGTTCAGAAGCCAGCACCAATCCACTGAGTCACCAACCAAAGCCTCCTCTAGAACTTTTATGGTGGTATGGTTCATGTTTAAGTCCTTTATACATCTTGAGCTTATTCTGGTATATGGTGTTATTTAGTGGTCTAGCTTTATTTTTTGGCATGTCCAGTTAAGTCCATTTCATCTAGAGTGTTGTTCAATGCCACAATATATTTGGTGTTTTTTGTTCGGAAGATCTGTTTATTGTTGAAAATAGGGTATTAAAATCCCTTAAAATTAGTGTCTTGCTGTCCATACCCTTCTTGAGTCCTTCAAGATTTTCCTTATATATTTGGGTGCTTCTATGTTGGGTGCTTATATGTTTACAAGGGTTATATCTGCTTGCTGGATTATTCCCTTAAGTGTTATAAAATGTTCTTCTATGTCTCTTTTTATGGCTTTCATCATAAAATCTATTCTGTCTGAAAAGCATTGCTATCCCAGCCTTTTCTTCATATCCATTTGCTTGAAATATATTTTTCCTTCCTTTCACTTATAGTTTGTGTTGATCTGTTGTTCTGATGTGGATCTCTTGTAGACAGCAGATATGTAAGTCCTATGTTCTTATTCATTCAGCTACCCTATGTCTTCTGATTGGTGCATTAATCTATTTAAGATTAAGATTATTGATAGGTACTTGTTAATTGACAAATTTCCCTTTTGTTTCTGTATTTCTCTCTGTCTCTCTCTGTTTCTTCATCTTTTTAAAGCAGGCCCTTGAGCATCTCTTGAAATGCTGGTTTGGCAGAGATGTGTCGTTTTGCCATCTTTTGTCTGGGAAACTTATTTCATCTTCCATTTTGAATGAGAGCCTTGCTAGGTGGAGTAGTCTTAGCTTCAGGCCTTTGTTTTTCATTACTTGGATTTTTTTTTTTTTTTTTTTTTTTTTTTTTTTTTTTTTTTTTTTTTTTTTTTTTTTTTTTTTTTTTTTTTTTGCCATGCCCTTTTGGCTTATAGTGTTTCTTTTGAGAAATCATTGATAATATTATGGGAGCCCCCTTATATGCTATTAGCTGTTTCTCTCGACGCTTTTAGAATTATCTCCTTGTCTTTGAAATTTGCCAGTTTAATTATGATGTGTCTTGGAGAGTCTGTTTGGGTTCTTCTTCATTGGGACCCTCTGTGCTTCCTGAATTTGAGTAATATTTTCACTCATCAAGTTAGGGAAGTTTTCTGTCATTATGTTTTCAAACAGTTTTTCTATTCTTTGTTTCTCTTCTCTGTTTGTTATCCCTATGATATGGATATTATTGTGTTTCATGTTGTCCTGCAACTCTTAAAAACTCTTCACTCTTGTTTAGTCTTTTTTCATTTTGTTGCACTGTCTTGAAATATTTTCCTATGTTGTCCTCCAGCTCGCTGATAATGGTTCTTTGCTTCCTCTAGCCTGATGTTGATGCCTTCTATTGTATTCTTCAATTGGGAAATTGTATTCTTCATTTCCTCCTGGCTCTTATTGATAGTTTTTATGTCCTATTTAATGCTGGTATAGTTCACAGTAAATCCTTTGTAGCTTCCCTGAAGTTCTTTGTTTGTAGTTACCCTGGAGTTATTGGTAATGTCCCTGGAGTTGTCTGTAGGTTTCTTTGAGCTCCCTGAGCTCATTGACCTTCTCTATCATTATTTTGAATTTCATATCTGATAGTTTGCTTGTCTCTATTTCATTGAGGGTTCTGTGTGGGGATTTCTTCTATGCCTTTGGTGATGGACTATTCTTTTTTCTCCCCATTTTTAGATGTATCTTCTTGTTTGCTTTTGCTTTATAGATTGTGTGTGTTTTTTTTTTTTTTTTTTTTTTTTTTTTTTTTTTTTTTTTTTTTTTTGTTTTTTGTTTTTTTTTTTGAGTTCCTGTCTTTGTGGTATGACCTTCTGTCATGAAGAGATTTCTTTCTTTTTTTTACAATTTATTTATTTATTATTTTTAGAGAGAGGAGTAGGGAGTGAGGCAGAGAAGGAAAGAGACAATGTATAGTTACCATTCACCTGCCTAGAGCTACAGATTTGGTTGGAGACCTTGCTTGCAACCTGGTTATGTGCCCTGGCTAGGGAATTGAACCAGTGACCTTTGGGTTTGCAGGCCTGTGCCTTATCCACTGTGCCACCAGCCAGGCCCAGCTTCACTTTCTTTATTTCCTAGATTCACCTCTAGCAAGGACAGATTATTCCATAGTCTTGGCCTAGTCAGCCTGTTGGAGACAACCAGAGACACACTCTCTTTGTCTGTGCCTTCAGTTTTTAATCCAATTGATCTGTGCTCAGCTATCAGATATAGGTACCACTGGATAGGATCAATCAGATTAGTTCTATTGTTATATAATCAACCTGTGATCAATGACCACCTAGACACTACTGGGCAGGGCCAATTAGTTCAGTTGTAATCCAATCAATCTGTGATCAGCCACCAGGCTCAGGTGCCACTGGGTGGGACAGAGTGAATCAGTTATAAATCAATGATTCTCTGATCAGCCTCACTGAATCAGTTGTAAATCAATGATTCTGTGTTCAGCTTCCAAGTTCAGATGCCACCAAATGGGACAGATTGATTCAGTTGTAATCCAATGAATCAGTTATCAGCTGCCAGCTTCAGGTACCACTGGGTGGGTAAGATTTAGTCCAGTGGGCAAGGCTATGAGGTCAGGTGGAAGCTGGTTGGCATAGGGTAGTCCACCTGCAGTATGTGGAATGAATTAGCACTGGGACCCTGTCAGCTGCTCCCTCATTTCTCACCTCCAAGTTACTTCTTCAAACTCTCCCCCAGGCATCTCCAGTCCACCCTGTCCTACCTCTGCTGAAGCCCAGGGTAAGTGGGTGCTAATGTATTCATTTGTGATCACTTTAGTAATTCTCTGTCTCTAGTGCTCTCAAGCTAGCAAACCCTGCATCCTTTTGCTTCTCACAGCTGGATACTCTTAAGCTGGGAAGCCCAGTTGGGTCTTTAAAAACCCACCCTTTTCAGGTCCCAGCTGCTTCCCTTCAGCTGCTGCCACCAGTGGGAGCCCAGCCAGCCATCTTGCATCTGCATCTCTACACTTCCTACCAGTCATGTTGTGATGAAGTATCCTCTTCTGCTCTAGCCATGGTTATATGGCTTCTCTCCAGCTGGAGTTCTGCTAATTATTCCACATGATTTTTCCCCAGTTAAGCTGTAATTCCAGATTGGTCCTGGGAGGAGATTGGTGTAGCTCCACTTACTCCTCCAACATCTTTGTCTTTCCTTTTTGTTTTTAATAGATATCTTTGAAAGAGATTATAAAATGTAAGATTTAGAAAAAAAAAACTTATGATTCAGGGGAAGTAGATTATTAGTAATTTCAAGTAATCAAAATTATATTTTCATGTAGATTAATTTGTTTAAAAAATTATTTACTAGTTGTTCACTTGTGGAGTCCTGATTTACATGTAAATTTGTCACCCAGAGCATTTTTTTCTTTACCAGGAAATAAAAGGCATGTTACTGAGCCACAATATTCTACTATTTATCATTAAAACTAAAAGCTGTGAAGATTAACACTGCTTAAAAATACATTTGAAATAACATTTAAATATTTATTATTAACTTGCACAAGCTCACTTTGCCAATTCTAACACTGCTTTAAAGGTAAATTGTCAACCCTGCTCTTTATTTACATTTTCTCACTAATCTGCAGGTCCTCAAATGGTGTTTTCTTCATGTATGTTACTTTTAAAGAAAAGTCATGCTTTAAAGCTGGACAAGTTATACACCTCATACCCAATTAATAACCTAGGATACACAATATCATTATAACACTGCACTTATCACATTATATAAAAGACTTGGAATTCTGAAACCCATGCATTAATCATTTCTAATTTCTCAGCATTAAAACTCAATAGTAATTCCATAAGAAGCACTACCTATATTGGCAATAAGGCCTTAGAGTTGGAAGTTAGGTCTATGCATACATAGACATAAATGTATTTGTATTTAACCAGAGAAGAGAAATTATATCTGCAGTGAAAAAAATAATCTAAAAGTGGTCTCAAAAAGGGCTGATCTAGATCCCCAGCCAGGGCACATAACCAGGTTGCAAGCCAAGTCTCCTGCCAGGTCTGTAGCTGGAGGCAGGTGAAAGGCAACCACACATTGATGTCTTTCTCCCTCTCTGCCTCTCTCCCTTCCCCTCTCTCTAAAAATAATAAATAAAATCTTTTTTTTTAAAAAAAAGGGCTGATCTAGTTCACTGTGAAATCTCTTAGATTAAAATCATATTTCTATCTCAATAACAGCTTGTCTCCTTGACTTAATGTATTTTGAAATATCAGACTAAATTTCTCAGACTTGTTTGTTTACTATGACTCAGAGTGCTTTTCCTGTATGCCAAATTGTTAGTCATCTTGATTTTGGTATACAGTATTTACTTAATTCTAAATATCTACACCTGTGGTTTAGTCTCCACTCATTATCTATTACTTGCATTATTTATTTTTTTATAACTACCTTTCCTAAAGAATGATACCTACTCCTTATTTTGATAGAAAGGTAAGCATTTTTTAATTTAATTTTATTTTGTTTTATTACATCCATCCCGTTTTTCCTTCCCTCTGCCCCATTCCCCACACACTCACTCCCCTCAAAGTCAATCCCACTTGTCCATGTCCATGGATCTTCCATGTTAGTTCCTTGACTAAACTTCTCTCCTTCTTTGCCTTATGCTCTCCCCTCCCACATCCCCCTTCCTGCTCTCCCCTCCCATGTCTCCTGCTCCTTCTGCTCTCCCCTCCCATGTCTGCCCCCTGGAGATCTACTCATTGCATTCATGTATCTGGTTCTGTTTTGCTTATTTTTGTTTGTTTTGTTCATTATTTTCCTGAAATGGGTGAGATCACATGGTACTTGTCTTTCACTGACTGGATTATTTCACTGAGCATAATACTTTCTAGTTCCATCCATGTTTTTGCAAAGGTTAGAAGTTCCTTCTTTCTTTCTGCCATGCAGTATCCCATTGTGCAAATGTACCAAAGTTTTTTGATCCAATCATCCACTGATGGGCACTTAGGCTGTTTCCAGCATTTGGCTATTGTAAATAGTGCTGCTATGAACATAGGGGTACATTGGTTCTTATGAATTGAGTTTCAGGGTTCTTTGGGTGTACTCCTAGTAGTGGAATTGCTAGATCAAAAGGCATTTCCATTTTCAGTTTTTGAAGGGAAGTCCATATTGTTTTCCATAGTGGCTGCACCAGCCTGCATGTCCACCAACAGTGCACCAGGGTTCCCTTTGCCCCACATCCTTGCCAACCTTATTTGTTGATTTGTTGATGATTGCCATTCTAACAGGTGTGAGGTGGTATCTTCTTGTGGTTTTAATTTGCATCTCCCTGATGGCTAGAGATGTTGAGGATTCTTTCATATGCCTTTAGGCCCTTTGTATGTCTCCCTCAGTGAGTTGTCTATTCAGGTCCTTTGCCCATTTTTTTCAGTCGGGCTGTCTGTCTCCCTGGTGTTGAGTTGCATAAGTTCTTTATATATTTTGGAGATCAAACTCTTGTCTGAGGTATCATTGGCAATTATGTTTTCCCATACAGTTGGTTCCCTTTTTATTTTGCCGGTGTTTTCTTTAGCTGAACAGAATTTTTTTTTAATTCGATATAGTCCCATTTGTTGATTTGTTCTTTTATTTCCTTTGCCCTTGGTGAAGTATCAGTAAACATATTTCTGCATAGGATATCTAAACTTTTACTGCCTATATTTTTCTCAAGGACCTTTATGGTGGCACCGTTTATATTTCAGTCCCTTTATCCATCTTGAGTTTATTCTGGTGTATTCTATAAGTTGATGGTCCAGTTTTATCTTTTTGCATGCCACTGTGCAGTTCTCCCAACATCATTTGTTGAAGAGACTGTTTTTACTCCATTTTATGTTCCTTCCCCCGTTGTCAAGTATTAGTTGACCATAGAGTCCTGGGTTAATTTCTGGGCTCTCTATTCTGTTCCATTGATCTATATGTCTATTCTTATGCCAGTACCAGACTGTTTTAATTACAGTAGCTTTGTAGTATTGTTTGATGTGTGGTTTTGTGATTTCTCCTACTTTGTTCTTCTTTCTCAAGCTTGCTAAGGCTATTCATGGACATTTTTGTCTCCATATAAGTTTTATAAGTACTTTTTCTATCTCTGTGAAGTCTGTCATTGGTATTTTAATTGAGATTGCATTAAATCTATAGATTCCTTTGGGTAGTATGGACATTTTAATGATGTTCGTTCTTCACATCTGTGAACATGTTATATGCTTCCATTTACATGTATCTTCCTTAATTTATTTTTTCAATGTTCTATAGTTTTCTGAGTACAGAGCTTTTACTTCCTTGGTTAAGTTTATTCCTAAGTACTTTATTTTTCTTGTTTTTATGGTAAATGGAATTTGTTTTCTAGCTTATATCCCTGATGTTTCATTATTAGTATATAAAATGCTCTCGGTTTCTGAATATTGACTTCATATCCAGCTATTTTGCTAAATTTGCTTACTAGGTCAAGTAAGTTTTTGGTAGACTGTCAGGTTTTGTTTATACACTATCATATCATCTGCAGATAATGACAGTTTTACTTCCTTCTTTCCAATTTGGATACCTTTGATTCCCTTTTCTTCTCTGATAACTCTGGCTAGAACTTCCAAAATGATATTGAACAGAAGGGGAGAAAGTGGACAGTCATGTATTATTCCTGATCTTAGGTGGAAAGCTTTTAGTTTTTGCCCACTGAGTATGATGTTGGCTTCAGGTTTCTCATATATGGCCTTTATTGTGTTGATGTATGCTCCCTCTTTTCCCATTTTTCTGAGTGTTTTTATCATAAGTGGTTGCAGTACTTTATCAAATGTTTTGTCAGCATCTGTTGATATAATCATATGTTTTTTTCTTTCACTTTGTTGATGTGGTATATTACATTTATTGATTTGCAAATGTTGTACCATCCTTGCATCTCTGGTATGAAAATCACTTGATCATTGTGTATGGTCTTTATAATGTATTGCTGGATTTGGCTGGCCAATATTTTGTTGAGAACCTTAGCATCTATGTTCAGGAGAGATATTGGCCTATAGTTTTCTTTACTAGTTATGTCTTGACCTGGTTTTGGGATTAGAATATTATTGGCCTCATAGAAAGAGATTGGGAGTCTTCCCTCTTCTTGGATATTTTGGAATTGGCTGAGAAGAATAGGTGTTAGTTCTTCTCTAAATGTTTGGTAGAATTCACCTGTGTAACCATCTGGTCTGGGGCTCTTCTATCCTATACATTATGGACTGTTGTGAATTCATTGTCATTTGTTTCCAGAAACTTTTTGATTTTATCTTTGATCTTATTGTTAACCCATTCCTTACTTAAAAGAATGTTTTTCAGTTTTCATGAGTTAGTGTTTTTCTTTTTCTTTTTTCCCTTGAGGTTGGCTTTTAGTTTCAAGTCATTGTGATTTGAGAAGATGCTTGGTATGATTTCAATTTTCCTGTATTTGTGGAGGTTTGTCTTGTGACTACCATGTGTTCTATCTTAGAGAATGTTCCATGCACATTTGAAAAGAATCTGTATTTTGCTTCTTTGGGGTGAAAGTTTCTGTATATATCCTCTATATATATCCTGTATATATCCATTTCCTCTAGAATGTTGTTCAATGCCACAACATCCTCACTGATTTTTTGTTTGGAAGATCTATCCATAGTTGATAGTAGGGTATTAAAACCCCCTACTATTAGTGTGTTGCTGTCTATATCCTTTTTGAATTCCTCCAAGATTTTCCTTATATATGTGGGAGCTCCTATATTGGGTGCATATATGTTTACCAGAGTTATTTCTTTTTGATGGATTGTTCCTTTAAGTATTATGAAATGTGCTTCTTTATCTCTCTTTATGCCCTTCATCATAAAATCTATTTTATCTGAAATAAGTATTGCTACTCCAGCCTTTTTTTCATGTCCATTTGCTTGATATATGTTTTTTCATCCCTTCGTTTTACTCTGTGTCAATCTTTTGTTCTGAGGTTGGTCTCTTGAAGACAGCATATATGTGGGTCATTTTTTCTTATTCATTCAGCTACCTTATGTCTTTTGATTGGTACATTTAATCCATTTACATTTAAGGTTATTATTGATTGATACTTATTTATTGCTATTTTCCCACATTGTACCTGTGTTCCTCTCTGTCTCTCTCTCTCTCTCTCTGTTTCTTCTTCTTCTTCTTCTTTTTTTTTTTTTTCTTCTTCTTCTTCTTCCTCTTCTGTTTTTTTTTTTTTTTTTTTTTTTTTTTTTTTTTTTTTTTTTTTTTTTTTTTTTTTTTTTTTTTTTTTTTTTTTTTTTTTTTTTTTTTTTTTTTTTTTTTTTTTTTTTTTTTTTTTTTTTTTTTTTTTTTTTTTTTTTTTTTTTTTTTTTTTTTTTTTTTTTTTTTTTTTTTTTTTTTTTTTTTTTTTTTTTTTT
>PVIW01006293.1:0-33615 GCA_004026585.1 Noctilio leporinus | reverse complement strand
CATACCCTTCAGCATTTCTTCCACTGCTGGTTTGGTAGAGATCTATTATTTTCATCTTCTTTTGTCTGGAAAACTTCTTATTTCTGCTTACATTTTGAATGAGAGCCTTGCTGGGTAGAGCATTCTTGGTTGCAGGCCTTTGTTTCCCATTACTTAGAATATTTTTTCCACCCCTTTCTGGCTTGTATTGTTTCTGTTGAATAAACATTTGATACCCTTATTAGAACCCTCTTATATGTTATTTGCTGTTTTTCTCTTAATGCTTTGGGATTCTCTCTTTGCCTCTGAAATTTGCCATTTTAATTATAATGTGCTTTGGAGTGGGTCTGTTTGGGTTCATCCACATTGGGACCCTCTGTGCTTCCTGAACTTGAGTAACATTTTCACTTATCATATTAGGAAAATTTTCTATCATTTCTTTTTTGAAAAAGTTTTCCATTTCTTGTTTCTCTTCTCCTTCTGGTATCCTTATGATACAGATATTATTGCATTTCATTTTGTCCTGCTGCTCTCTTAAAACCTCTTCTTTCTTGTTCAGCCTTTTGTCACTCCATTGCATTATTTTGGAATATTTTTCTATGTTGTCCTCAAACTCATTGATCCGGCCCTCTGCTTCCTCTATGCTACTGTTGATTCCTTCTACTTTACTCTTCAATTCAGAAATTGTATTCTTCATTTCCACCTGGCTCTTTCTCATAGTTTCTAAGTCCTTTTTAATGCTGGTGTAGCTCTCAGGAGTTTTTTTTTTTTTTTTTTTTTTTTTTTTTTTTTTAGCTCCCCTGGAGTTCTTTGTAGTTCCCCTGGAGATGTGTATAATTTTCTTTGACCTGGTTGAGCTCATTGAGCTACTCTATCATCATTATTTTGAATTACATATCTGATAATTTGTTTGCCTCTGTTTCATGTAGTCATCTTTCTGGGGATTACTCCTTACTTTTGGTGATGGACTGATTCCTTTTTTCCCCATTTTGGGGGTGTCTGTTTTTATTTGTTTTTGTCTTGGATTAATCTGCTTTGATTCCTTGCCTTCATGGAGCACCCTTCTGTCTTAGATTTGTGGAGTTCAGTGTTGCAGTCTCTTAGATTTCCTCAACTTGTTGCTCTTGGGGTGGCCTTTTTGTTGTTAATGGGCTGCCTGATTGTATTTTGGATTGGTTGCATGTGTTGCTCCATTCCCTCCAGTTGGCTGGTTGAGAGATATTCCTTCTACCCCATCTCATGCACTGTTTTTCAGCTTCTCCTAAAACAGAACCACCAGTCCAGGCAAAATAACCACAACTTCAGAGATTTCTTTCTTCTTTAATCCCCCTTTCAACTGCCTATGAACCTAGCTATATACCCATACCCTCTAAGACAATCCCTACTTTTAATCACACCCTCAGCTGCAACTGAGCCAGTCTCAATAGGGATGTAGATATGATAAGAATGTCATAAGAGGGGGAAAATGATTTAGTTGACTAAAGTATAGATAATTTTGAAGGGTGCGAATGAGTAGCAAAGATAGAGGTGATATGAGTGAGAAAGCCAGCTTATCTCTTCTATAGAAATGAGGAGGGGGAAAATTGAATGCCTCAGGTATGAGTGAACAGTATAAGCCATTGTATAAAGTTGCCACATCTACCTCCCTGTCCACCCTTAATGAGCCCTGATTTGTCCAGGTGGAGCCAGGACCCACGTGCTTTTAGCAGAAAAAAGGAGGTATAGTCCCTAGTAGCACATCAACAAAGAAAAGAAAAAAGGAAAGAAAGAATGAAAGGGTTTAAGCAGCTGAGGAGAGGAGGAATACTTAGATTGAGGACTGGGAATGAGTTGTAAAAGGAGAGTGAGTAGACTTTAAAATAAGAGTAGGGTGAGGGTGTTAGGTAGTTAGGTAGATTGAGATAAGGGAGGAGAAAAAATATGTGAGTTGTGATACACTATGATGTAAACAGTATTTACTTAAAATGCACTAATTTTGAGGGTTGGAAGTAACTTTTGAAAAGGATATGTTAGGGATTAATGGCTCATGTAGCTCTCAGTGTAACTCAGGTGCTTGAGATCAGCAACAATCCATTTCCTGAGTCTGCCTCTTTTTCTTGATCAAGTCTTTACAGTCTACAGTCAGGCTGTGTGGTCTTGGAGTAGCAGGGCCTATTGCTGTCACAGTCAGAGCTGATTCTGAGTGCTAGTCCCCTGGTAGCCTGAGACTCCAATAGCCTAACTGGGTTTCTACACTGTTGCTGGTGTTTGGGGGCCCTTCCTTCTATCACTGGTTCTGTGTGAAGACCTGCAGGGTGCTTATGTGGTATGGATGGTGGCTTCTTCCCCTCAAGCTCCTCGAGGAGGTTTTTGTCTATGATGGACACCTGGCTCCAACAGGGGGTGGTCTGCAACCTCTCCTGCTCCTGTGATGGCTGGCCCTCCTCACGCAGCTCCTGGAGAAGGTAGCTCCTTTTGACAAAGAGTGTCTGGCTCCCTTGGGCCCTGCAGGTCGCAGGTCACCTGCTGGCAAAGGTTAACCCTCCATGTAGTCCAGCTCTCCGAGGAAATTTTCACTGCCACCTGCAATGCCTACATGACTCCCAGGGGACCCGCAGCACAGTTTTCCTGCTAAAGCTAGCCCTCCAAGCAGTCCAGCTCTTTGAGGAGGTTTTCACAGCTGCCTCTGCAATGCATGCCTGGCTTCCCATGGGGCCTGCAGAGCAGTCCACCAGTGAAGGTTATACCTCCCCCTTCAGCTTCTCGAGGAGGCCTTTGTAGCCTGCAATGGGCACATCAGTTGCACTAGCAGCAAGTTCCTAGTATGGAATTTCGAGTTTTTGTGGGAGCCTGCATGCCATTGTGGGTTTGGGTGACCCCTCTCAGTGGGGCTCCTAGCTGCCCTCTCCCCGGGTGGTGCAGTGGCACAATTTTTGGCCCCCTCACCACCCTGGCTGGTGTACTTCCCTGCTCCTCTCCTCCTGCTCCTCTCCTCCTCTGCCTCTGGCCCAGGGAGGTGCTTCCTCTTGCTCAGCCTCAGGAGTGAAGCTCTCATACAGTACCTCCCCTGCAGGAGATCAATTCCTCATTCCCTCCAGAGTTTGCACTCACTGTCTACACTTCACTGCTCAGATTTCTATTCACCAGGGAACCTGAAGCTGTCTCTAGTCAGAGTCACACTTCTGGGCAGAGCCGCTACTGCCCAGAGCCAAACTCAGCCTGCCAGCTGGCAGATTCCTAACTGTCTCACCTGCTCTCCTGTAGGTCTCTGCAGCCTCTAGGCTGTGTACCCCTGAGTCCAGATGCTTACAGCTCCAATTTTCAGGGACCTGCAGATGTTTCATGCTCCCTACCCTATCCTCTAGCTGCTCTGGCACTGGAGAACACCATCAGCACTGCTCTCTACTCTGTTGCCATCTTTCTAGGTCTCTCCTCTGTCACCATCTTTCCAAATCTCTTGTTCAGTAAGCTTTTTGTTTATACTAAAACAAATTATCTAATAAATAGTCATTTTGTGTTTAAGTTACATGAGACAAAGTATAACTCGAACAGTGTTGGTTTTGCATAAAGGTATAAATTAAAACATACATTTAAAAAAAATGAAGTGCCATTCTTTAAAATTGTCACTTCCTTGGTACAGTGATTAGAACAAAATCACTCAAATATATAAGAAAAAAATTGAACCCTGGTTAAATACAAAACATTTTTGAATTTGAAAATGCCCAGTTCTCATTCTCAAACCCAGTTAGTTTTACAATCTGTGTGACCTTAATAACATTGCTTGACATCAGCTCATCAATCTGTAAAATAGTTTGAATAATTTCATCCCTAAAGGGTAGTGAAAAGTAAGTCAACTAATGGAGCAAAATCCCTGTCGAGAGACAGAATGAATGTTGACTATGAAAACTATTTTTATTATTTGTGATTAGGACAATACTTTTTAAAGACACAGTTAAAATATAAATATATTATAATACAATAACATTAATAATCATAAACATAGTAAATGGCCTCCATTTAGCATTTTATATCTAACAGCAAAGACTCTGGTGTACACTCGGGACTATTGATTTTAGATAGTAAGCATGCATGAGAGTCAGTGAAAGTAGAAAAGACAAGCCTCATGACTTACTTGATGTTAGGTCCTGTCATTAAGTCTCTGGCAACAGAAAGGTAGACATATGGTGTTAGGTTTCAAACACTTCCCTTGCAATTTAGTGAAGGCAGGCCAACTTTGACATAGTTACTCATATATTTCATTTAAAAGGGTTATTATCAAGTTGTAGCTTTGTGGAGTTGTAGAAATAGGGATTCTATCATTATTATAAGGAAAAATAAATAAATAAAGGCAACAGAGATCCTAGACAAATATGATTTTTACAGAAAAGAAATAGGTGTCCTTTAAAAACATGAGCCTGCCCCATTCAAGACTATCTTGGTTACTTAAGGCCAAATTAGATATAAATTCAATAATGGTACTAGGGTAAACTTGAAATATTGTTCTAATGGCTAAAATCTAAAGATTTTATTCATTATTTTCAAAGAGAAGGGCAGGGAGGGAGGAAGAAAGGGAGAGAAGCATCAATGTTGCTTTTCACCTGCTTCCAGCTATGGACCTGGCTAGAGACTTGGCTTGCAACTTGGTTATGTGCCCTGACTGGGGGATCAAACCAGTGACCTTTGGGTTCACAGACTGGTGCCAATCCACTGAGCCACCAGCAAGGACACAGGGCTAACACATATTTTTAAAAAGGGTAGCATTTGTATCTTTATGGTTTCTTCCATTATTTCTATGTTTAAAAAATCTGTACATGTAAGGTTAATTACATGAATGACTTGTCACATGATATTCCACTTTAAATTGATGCTATATATTAATGGAGATAATTATAATTACTAGTTGATTGTATAAAAGCTCAGTGGACACTTGATGTAACATGAAATTGATTGGTTTTCTTAGGAACAATTCAGTATGACTAAAATACTTTTTGTTGGGTCAATATCAAAGTCATATCTAAAATCACACTAAAACAACTTACCTTGTAAAACCATAGGCTTAGTATCAGGGAAGGTTTTATGCATCCAATTTAATATTTTTTCAAGGTTGGACCACCACAAGTATGACTTTTACTAACAAAATTCCTTCTGTCCTCTTCCCCTCCAGACTATGAGATGAAGCCACATGCTTTAGTTGAGAGCTGAGTAGCTGATAACCCAGCTTGGTTCTAATCTATTTTTTCAAATATGTTTAATTCTCTTTTTTATGGAATACATCCAGATAGAATACATTGATTTATCTACTCATTTCTCTCTGAAATTAACTATGTTTTCCTTTATTAGAAACTTTTTTTTTACTTTCTTGAGATGATTAACTTTTTTGTAATGTCATCCCTGCCTTTCTTTCTCCCTCTGCCCTTCTCTCATCCTTTCCCTCTTTCCCTTATGCCATTATTTATTTATTCATTTATTTAGTGAAATATTTTATTTAAGAAACTATAGAGAATAATACAATTTGTGCATTATTCATCACAAAGTTTAGCATCTAAAACATTATAAATATCACAGAATCCCTCTGTTTATCCCTCCCTGGTGCTATTTCCCACCTTCTGTTCCTCTCAACCACACAGAGGTCACTACTATTTTAATTTATTTCAGATCACAAATATCCAGTCCTTTGTTTGTTCTGGTATGGTAGACACTGTAAGGTGCAGCCCAAATCCCCACCATGAATGACTTGTTGCAGCTGCAGGAATTATGATGGGTGAAAATCCTTTAGCTATGAGCCTTTACTTAGGGTTAATGAATCTGTTAATTGATGGTATTGGTGTATAACTTATCTTCCTGGTCTGCCCTTGTCAGGTGTTAATATGAAGGTAACACTAGCCCAATAAAAACAAGTGAATCTGATTAATTTCATGGGTAGGATTTTTTCACAAGATTTAATGTTTTAGATAGTCATAGAACTATTATATTATTCTATTTTACTTGTATGAATTTTGGTAATCCCAAAACTTCATTATTTGTTTTCTGCTATATATTTTTGAGTGAATATCTTGCCTTTTAAGAAAATTTAAATCTAAAAACAGTTCATATAATATTGTTTCTACTAGCATTTTTGTTAGAAATTATTTCATTAATATATATTAATACCAATTAAAATAAATTTTTCAATTATTTTTCCAATTTCATTTTTATGTTTTATTAAGTACTTTTTGACACATTATGGTATATGTTTTAAATTCCAACAATATGAGATATCTTTAGTTAATGTTTTATTACTTATAACAATATTGCTATGGTTAAAGAATGTGCTAAATATCACTGTAATATGCCAAAACAATACAATCTTCACAAGTGTTCCTAATATTTGTTGTTATCTTATTTTTAAGTCAAGTATTTTTTTGACTTCCACTCCCAAAACTAGTCATTTTTATATTTATTATTGTCTTATTAAGTAAATATTTATCTATACTATCTCATATTTTTACTGGTAAGATGTTTTGATTCTAGCTTTTATTATTTTAGTCATGCTTATGCTTATATACAGTATTTGAAAAAAAATATCTTATGTTAATTTCTAAGAGGAGTTATTCTGATTTTTTCCCCTAAGTTTTGGCACGTAAAGGGTACTTTCTTCTCATGTATTTGCTGAGGGCCTATCAGTGGAGAGATATCTGCTTTAGTTTGTGTAATGTACTCTGTGAATTACATATTTTTATGCTAGCTACTCTAATTGAAATTTCATGTACTATTTAGGTACTAGAAATTTCAATTCCAAACTCAAGTCTAGGATAATATATTTTTGAGAGGAATATTTAATTTCCTATTATTGTTTAATGCCTAGAGAAAAACAGACAAGTTTCCGGCTTCCTTCCTAATTGGTAGATTAAAAAAAATAGTTCATTATTTTACACCATTATACCCAATGATAGTTCAACTTTCCCACTTTCTGAGCAAAAGAAATTTTCTACTTTTCATTTCAAGAAATTGAATCTTTAACATCTTGAGACTAGCAACACAGAGAAAGCCACCTTAAATTAATATTATTTTTAGAGACTCCTTTTCATTTTTGTCTTTTGGAAATGTTTTCATTAGTTTTATGTCAGCTCTGTTAATCCTATAGTTATTTACTATACCCAGCATTTGTAGATGATTTAATATAGTATTTTGTCTGCCTTTTTCAAGAACACTACTTTTCTGATTCTCATTTTATCTACTATGCTTACTCATCTTTAAAAACTAGAGTCATGGCACCTGTATTTTCTAAAGGTTTCCAATATGGCCCTCATGATGGTTAATTTTATGTGTATTAACTTGGCTAAGCCCAAGGTACACAGCTATTTTTTTTAAACTTATCTACATATCACTGTGAAAATAATTTTAGGTGTGATTAACATTTAAATCAGTAGACTTTGAATAAAAGTCCATGATATGGTGGCCCTCATCCAATCAGTTGAAGACTACGTCTTCTGAGAAAGAAGAAATTGTATCAGCAGGCTGTCTTTGGGCTCAAACTGTAACACTCACCCTTCCCTAGGTCTACAGCTTAGTGTCCAGTTCAACAGATTTGAACTTGCTAGCCTCCACAATCACATTCTTTAGACAACCCTGATTATTATAGCTCTATCCTGAATCAAGCTTTCCTCTCTTGAATTTGTTAGGTAGCAGCTAGGAATAAGCAGCCAGAAGAGAAATAAAATAGCACTCTTGCCATTACAATCTAACAAATACTTAATACAGATAGATAGAAGCAAAAGGAGACACATCTCACCAATTAATTCAGCAGTCCTGAGCCCAGTTTGATAAGATTATGAGGTGTCCTGAACATCACAAGTAAGAAAAGGGGAAGGTCCTTGAGTCTGTGCTGAAAAAAAAAAAAAAAAAAAAAAAAAAAAGGGGGGGGGGGGGGGGGGGGGGGGGGGGTTCTGTAAGCTTCTATAACAAACTCACTAAAATTGCCAGGTGTCCTGAACATCACAAGCAGGAATAGCACAGGAGGAGGTCCGAGGGTCCTTCAGATTCTATGCTGGGAAAGGAAGCCTCTGTAATTAAAACAAGAGCCTTTACTGAGAAAGAAAGCCTTTGTAGCTGTCATATTATTCCCAAGGGGAAGAAGGAGGGGGTGGAGAACTAGAACCTAACCAAGGTATATAACCCCTAAACCCCACTAGTCATGGTACTTAGATTAGCTAAGTACTTGCTTATAGTTTTGGCTCAAGTGTATAGAACAAGCTTATTAACAAACTTACTAACAACTTCCTTTATTCTATACAGGAGGCATTTAGACTAGCTGGGTGCCCACTTGCAGCTTTGTGCTCATATGTTTCATAAATAAACTTGCTATCTCATTTCCATTATATGTGTCTCTTAATTGAATTTGTGTCTTATGAGTGAAACAAGAACCGAGGCAGGGGAAGAAGGCCTCCTGACTAAGGTCTCCATAACAAATTCATCAAATGATAGAATGAGTATAGAAGATACATTGCCCTTCATAATTCTGCTGCTTTATAATATTTTCATGGTTACAGAGCTTCCTCATGTCATCAAATGTCAGAGCTGATGGTCCAATCAAATGTTCATCCCAGTTGTCTTAATTTTGCTTCCCTAATTTTGAAACAATCTTTCTATATTTCCCAATCAGTTACATTTCTTACTTTTGCTGACTTGTTCCACTTTCACTGACATAATATTCTCAACTAAATATTTTTAATTTAATGTTTAAAGTACATCAATTTTGAAGCAGTGGAAATACTAAACAATTGTGTTTGATATGCCTAATACCAGATAAAATTATTTATGTACAAAAATATAGTAAATAATCAAATATAATTTGGAGAAACCTCTATTAAACTACTGAATAACCAAATATGCTAATAATATCCCTTAAATAGAAAGAGTAACATATTCTGCCTCAAATATGTGCCATTAAATTGTTGAGATATTTCATATCACTGCAATCTACTTTACTTCTTTATAAATGATCTTGTTTGGCCTAAGAGGCAATTGCATTCATGTCTTTAAGATTAATTATTATTTAACATGCATTCTAATACAGCTTTAGGTATTCATTTTGTATCTTTAACATTTTTATGATAATGATAATAACATTATTTTTTGAAGATTTTATTTAATATTTTAGAAAGAGGGGAAAGGAAAGAGAAGAGAAAGAAACATCAATGGTCTCCCTCTTGCACACCTCCAGCAAACCCCCAACTAGGGATCTGATCTGCAATCTGGACAAGTGCCCTGATTAGGAATCCAATCTGCCACCTTTCAGTGTCAAGGTCGGCACTCAAACACTGAGCCACACCAGCCAGGGCTAAATGTCATTTTAATGTATTTTTTTGGGTCTAACTCTATTTTCATGGAAAATACCTGTATTATAAACCACAAAAATGTTGACTGTTTTTCTTCAGATGTGTGTAGTTTGACAATTGTTTTCAGCTAAACTGAATGTGTAGAAATATTCATTAAAAAAAGTTTTGTTAATAATTTAACTTTATTCTTATCCTGCTCTCCTTCTCTTTCCCTCTCACTGTATCTCCATATGTGTGTTTGTGAATGTGTGTCTGTATGTGTACTTCATACTTGGGAGTTAAAGATTTTAAAATATATTAGTTATGATTTTAAAGTACTTAAAAATCATATTAATTTCCAGCTAGTGATATCAGGTTATCATATCTTTCACTACTTTCATAAATAAAATGGTGAGTCCAAGTGCACTTGGGTTAAATATCTTTTATAAAATCTGACAATTGTTTAGTTGAACCAAGTTCTTGCCTGAAAATAGTCAAACTCTGTTTAAATTGTTTAACTAATTGAATTGCAGAGATTAATGAAGAAAGATCCCCAAACAAACCAGATGTGTCTTCAAAATGTATGGAGGAGAAATCCCAGACCTTAATTATTTGAAAAAGCTTTAAATAATCAAGAAATAACTTGTTTTTCAACCAATTTTTAATGTTGAATACAAAATTATATTTTCTCATCCAAGAATGACCCAACATGCACTAACCCCTTCATATGTCTGCACAAAGATAAGAAAAAAAAAAAAAAAAAAAAAGCCACCCTGACTTGATTGCTCTCTTATTGAAACAGTTCAGTGCTAAAACTCATTGCAATTCCTATCAGTGAAACACAGGTAGAATAGTACTTCTTGGAGGAGGTGACAAGATGGCGGAAGAGTAAATGGAGCCACACCAATCTCCTCCTAGGACCAAGCTGGAATTAAAACTAAACTGAGAAGAAATCATCTGAAATAACCAATAGAACACCAGCTGGAGAGAAACCTTACAACTATGGACAAAACAGAAGAGGATACTTCATCACAATGTGACTGGTAGGAAGTGCAGAGACACAAGGGTGCTGGCTGGACTCCCATGGGCAGCAGCTGAAGGTATGCAGAAACATATCAACAGCCAGGGGTTCTACCTGAGAAGGATGGGTTCTAAACCACAACTGAGCTTCCCAACTTACAGCAACACAGCTGAGAGTAAAATGGTATCCATCTGTGAAAAGCAAAAAGCCATGTTGTTTGCTAGCCTGAGATGGCTAGAGACAGAGAATTACTAAAGTGACCATGAACGAAAATACATTGGCAGCCACTTACTCTGGGGTCCAGCAGAAGGAGGGCAGAGTGGACTAGAGATGCTAAAGGAGAGTTTGGAGCTGTGGCTTTGAGAAAAGAAATGAGGGGGCAGCAAGGAGGTCCCAGTGCTGACTTATCCCCCATACCACAGGCAGACAATGCTATGCCAAGTAGCATCCACCTGAAGGGACATCATAGCCCTGCCCACTGGAATCAATCTGCCCTGCCTAGTGGTACCTGAGCCTGGCAGATAATCACAGATTGATTGGATTAAAAAGTAAATTAACCTGTCCTGCCCAGTGATGCCTAACCCAACAATCACTGACTACATACTGATTGGATTACAATTGAATTAATCTTTCCTATGCAGCAGGACCTACACCCGACTACTGATCAAAGGTTAATTGTACTAAAAACTGAAGGGCACAGAGAAACAAAATGGATCTCTGTCTCCAACTGGCTGACCAGGCCCAGGCTGGGACATGATCTTAAATCACCAGAAGTGGATCTAGGAAGTAAAGAAAGGTCACCTCTATACTACAGAAGGTAACAACACAAAGATAGGAGCTCAAAAAAGCCCAATCTAAAAAACAAATCATACAAGAAGAGTCACCTAAAATGGGGAGCAAAAGAAAGAGCTCATCAAAAGGAAAGGAGAAATCCCCAGGAAGACTGCTAAATGAAATACAAGGAAGCAAGCTATGAGACATGGAATTTAAAATAATGATGATAGAGAAGCTCAATGAGTCCAGCCAGTTCAAAGAAAACTATAAACAAATCCAGAGGAACTGGAGCAGCTACAAGGAACATTCTGAGAACTACATTAGCATTAAAAAGGACATAGAAACTATCAGTGAGAGCCAGAAGGAAATAAGAATACAATTTCTCAATTGAAGAAATACAGTAAAAGGATTCAACAGCAGGCTAGAAGAAACAGAGGACCAAATAAGCAAGCTGGAGGACAACATAGAAAAAAATTCCCAGAGAGTACAATAAAATTTTAAAAAGCTGGGGGGCGAGGAGGGAATCAAAGATGGTGACAGAGTAGAGAGCAGTGCTGATGGTGTTCTCGAGTACCAGAGCAGCTGGAGGATAGGATAGGGAGCTCGACAGTTATTCAGGTCCCTAGGAGTTGGAGTGGTCAACATCTGGACTCAGGGGAGTACAGCCTAGAGGCAGCAAAGACATGCAGGAGAGCAAGTGAGGTGGTTCCAGGCTAGCAGGCCAAGGTTGGCTTTGGGCAGTGGCAGCTCTACCTAGAGGGGCGTGTTTAACTAAAGCCAGCTCCAGGCTCCCAGGTGACTAGAAATCTGAACAGTGAAGTGTGGACAGTGAGGGAAAATGCCAGAGGGAACGAGGAATTGAACTCCTGCAGGTGAGGGACTGTGTGAGAGCCTCGCTCCTGCAATAGGGAGAGGAAGATCCCCACTGGGACAGAGGTGGAGAAGAGTCCTGCTGGGAGCAGGAGCAGGGGAGTAGGGAAGTGCACCAGCCTAGGCGGCAAGAAGGCAGAAAACGGTGCTGCTGGGTCACTGGGGAAACAACAGCTTGAATCCCCTGTGAGGGGGGAGGACCAGCCCTGTGCACCCACACAGGCTCCCAGGCTCCTACAGAAACTCCAAACTGCAAGCCGGGAACATGTAGCTGGGGCAACTGACCCGCCCATTGACAGCAGATGTGCAGGGAGGGGTGCATCACAGAGGTGGCTTAAAGGACTTATCAGAAAACTGGTCTGCTTGGAGGACTGACTCTCACCCGGGGAAGCTGGGCAGTGTTGGCAGACCCTGGGCACTGTTGGCAGATGGAAACTGCCTCTTCCGGGAGCTGTGGGGGTAGGGCCAGTCATCACAGGAACCAGCGAGGTTTTAGGCTGCTCTGCAGGGGTGCTAGGTGCCCATCACAGGCAGGAACCTCCACCAGGAGTTGGAGGGGACACCCTGCGGGCCCCAGAACACCAGCAGCCCTAAAATCCAGCTAGGCTACTGAAGGCCCAGCATACCTGGAGGCTGACACTGAGAATCAGCCCTGACTGTGACAATTATAGGCCTTGCCACTCCAAGACCAGCTAGACTATAGACTGCAGAGATCTGACCAAGAAAAAGAGGCAGACTCAGGATATAGATCACTGCTAATCTCAAGCACCTGAGTTACACCAAGAGCTACATGAACTATTAATCCTGAACATATCCTTTTCAAAAGTTAGTTCTCACATATTTTTAATCCCCCCTATCTCAATCCACCTAAATACCCAAGACCCTCCACCTATTCTTGATTTAAAGTCTACTCACTCTCTGGCTACAATGAATTCCCAGTCCTCAACCTAAGTATTCCTCCCCTCCCTAGCCATCTAAACCCTTTCTTTATTCTTTTCTTTCTTCTTTTTTACTTTTTTATCTCCCCCTACACCCACCCATTTTTTTCTTTTCTTCCTGTTGAAGCCCATAGGTCCTGACTCCACCTGGACCAATGAGAGATCATTAAGTGTGAACAACCACCAAAACCCTTTTAGCCCATATATATATTTCCCGTTAAAACCCCCTCTCAGGTCCTGGCTCCGGTCTTGGCGCCATCTGGACCAATCAGGGATCGTTAAGGGTGAACAGCCCTCTAAACCCCTTCTTCTTCTTCTTATATGTGTTTTTTTTTTTTTTTTTCTTTTTTCTTTTTTTCCTTCTAAAAGCCCACAGGTACTGGCTCCACCTGGACCAATCAGGGACCACTAAGGGAGAACAGGGAGGCAGACGCAGAAACTATATATATAAGCTTACACAGTTCACTCATACTTGAGGCTTTCTGTTCTCCCTCTCCTATTTTATATGACAAAGGATAGAAGTAGTGTCTTGACTGGAAGGAAAGGAGTAACATACACAACCAATCCAGAATACAGAAAAACAGCCTAAACAAAGGCCACACCAAGAACAACAAGTGAACTCCACAAATCTCCTAACACAGAAAGGTGTTCAACTGAGGCAAGGAAGCAAAGCAAGGAAAAAAAGAGACAACAAAAAGTAAGCAACAACAGACACTCAAAATGGGGAAAAAAGAATCAGTCCATCACCAAAAGGAAAGGAAGAATCCCCAGAAAGACCACCAAATGAAATAGAGGCACATGAAATATCAGATAAGGAATTCAAAAGAAAGATGACAGAGAAGCTCAATGAGCTTAGCCAGCTTAAAGAAAACTATAAACAACTCCAGGGAAGTTACAAGGAACTTACTGAGAGCTACAACAGCATCAAAAAGGACATAGAAACTACCAATAAGTGCCAGGAGGAAATGAAGAATACAATTTCTGAATTGAAGAATATAGTAGAGGGAATCAACAATAGGCTAGAGAAAGCAGAGGACCTTATCACTGAGTTAGAGGATAATGTAGATAAATACTCCAAGACAGTACAAGAGAATATAAAAAGGCTGAACAAGATTGAAGAGGGTTTAAGAGAGCTGAAGGACAACGTGAAATGTAACAACATCGATATCATAGAGATACCAGAAGGAGAAGAGAAACAAGAAATGGAAAATCTGTTCAAAAAAGTAATGATAGAAAATTTCCCTAACATGACGAGTGAAAACATTAATCCAGTTCAGGAAGCACAGCGGGTCCCAATGAAGATCAACCCAAACAGACCAACACCAAGACACATTATTATTAAAACGGCTAATTTCAAAGAGAAAGAGAGAATCCTAAAAGCATCAAGAGAGAAAAGACAAATAACATACAAAGGGGCTCCAATAAGGCTATCAAATGAGTATTTAACAGAAACAATTCAAGCCAGAAGGGAATGGCAAAAAGTATTTCAAGTAATGGTAAACAAAGACTTGCAACCCAGAACACTCTACCCAGTAAGGCTCTCATTCAAGATAGGAGGAGAAATAAGGAGCTTCCCAGGCAAAAAATGATGAAAAGAATACATCTCTACCAACCAACATTGCAAGAAATGCTAAAGGGTCTGCTTTAAAAATAAATAAATAAATAAACTGAAGAAACAGAGAAAGCCAAAGAGGAATACAGACACAAAGGGAGAAAATGGCAATAAGTAAGTTTCAATCAATAATCACCTTAAATGTAAATGGACTAAATGCACCAATCAAAAGACATAGGGTAGCTGAATGGATAAGACAACATGACCCACATATATGCTGTCTTCAAGAGACCCACCTCAGAACAAAAGATCGACACAGTTTGAGAGTGAAGGGATGGAAAAATATATATCAAGCAAATGGACATGAAAAAAAAAAGATGGAGTAGCAATACGTATTTCAGATAGAATAGATTTCACAATGAAGGCCATAAAAAGGGACAAAGAAGGGCATTATATAATACTTAAGGGAATAATCCATCAAGAAGAAATATCTCTGATAAACATATACACACCAAACATAGGAGCTCCGAAAGAAAAAGGAAAATCTTGGAGGACTTTAAGAAAGATATAGATAGCAACAAACTAATAGAAGGGGATTTTAGTACCCCCACTATCAACAATGGACAGATCTTCCAAACAAAAAATCACCAAAGATGATGTGGCATTAAACAATACTGTAGAGGAAATGGACCTAACTGATGTAGACAGAGTCTTTTACCCCAAAGAAGCAAAATACACATTCTTTTCAAATGCTCATGGATCATTCTCTAAGATTGACCACATGGTATGTACTAAGACAAGCCTCCACAAATACAGAAAAATTGAAATCATACAAAGGATCTTCTCATATCACAATGGCTTGAAATTAGAAACCAATCTCAAGGGAAAAAACCAAAAATTCTCTAACTCATGGACACTGAATAACATGCTTATAAGTAATGAAAAGCTTAACAATGAGATCAAAGATGAAATCAAAAAGTTCCTGGACACAAATGACAATGAACACACAACAGCCCAAAATCTATGGGATACAGCAAAAGCAGTGTTCAGAAAGATATTTATAGCAATAGAGGCCTTCCTAAAAAGATCCCAGGAATTTTATAAAAACAGCCTAACCAGAAAGCTGTAAGAACTAGAGGAGCAACAACAAACAAAGCCCAGAGCAAGTAGAAGGAAGGAAATCATTAAGATCAGAGCAGAACTAAATAACTCAGAGATTCAAACTACAATTTGAAGAATCAACAGGTTCAGGAGCTGGTTCTTTGAAAAAATAAACAAAATTGACAAGCCTTTATCCAGACTCATAAAGAAAAATAGAGGACCCAAATAAACAGAACTGACAGAGGAGAGATCACAACTGATAACTCAGAAATACAAAAGATTGGAAGAAATTACTACAAACAACTATAAGACAAAAAAATATGACAACCTGGATGAAATGGACACATTTCTGGAAAGGTATAATCTACCAAAACTGAACCCAGAAGAAGCAGAAAGCCTAAATAGGCCAATAACTAGTGAAATTAAAGAAGTAATCCAAAATCTCTCAAAGCACAAAAGCCCTGGACCAGAAGGCTACACAGGTGAATTTTACCAAATATTTAAAGAAGAACTAATTCCTTTCCTTCTCAACCTGTACCAAAAAATTCAGGATGAGGGATGACACCCAAACTTTTTCTATGAGGCCAATATTATTCTAATCCCCAAAATAAGACAAGATACAACTAAGAAAGAAAGGTACAGGCCAATATCTCTAATGAACATAGATGCTAAAATTCTCAACAAAATATTGGCCAATCGGATTCAGCAGTATATTACAAAGATCATACACCATTATCAAGTGGGCTTCATCCCAGGGATGCAAGGATGGTACAACATTCATAAATCAATAAATGTAATACACCACGTCAACAAATTGAAAGATAAAAACAATATGATCATATCAATAGATACTGAAAAAGTATTTGATAAAGAGCAGCAACCATTTATGATAAAAACCCTCAGCAAAATGGGAATAGAGGGAGCATACCTCAACATCATAAAGGCCATCTATGAGAAACCTGAAGCCAACATCATACTTATGGACAAAAATTGAAAGCTTTCCCCCTAAGATCAGGAATGAGACAAGGCTGCTCACTTTCTCCACTTCTATTCAACATTGTCTTGCAAGGTCTAGCCATAGCCATCAGAGAAGAAAAAGGAATCAAAGGTATCCAAATTGGAAAGGAGGAAGTCAAACTGTCATTATTTGCAGATGGTATGATATTGTACATACAAAACCCGATGAGTTCCACCAAAAAATTACCCAACCTAATAAGCAAATTTAGCAAAATAGCTGGGTATAAAGTCAATATCCAGAAATCAAAAGCATTTTTGTATGCCAATAATGAGACAACAGAAATAGAAGCAAAAACACTAATCCCATTTACCATAGCAACAAGAAAAATAAAGTACCTAGGAATCAACTTAACTAAGGAGGTAAAAGACCCGTACTCAGAAAACTACAGAACGATGAAGAAAGAAATCAAGGAAGATACAAAAAAAATGGAAGTATATACCATGTTCATGGATGGGAAGAATTAACATCATTAAAATGTCCATACTACCCAAAGGAATCCACAGATTCAATGCAATTCCAGTTAAAATACCAATGACAGACTTCACAGAAATAGAAAAAATACTTCAAAAATTTATATCGAGCCAAAAATGCCCACAAATAGCCACAGCAATCTTGAGAAAGAAGAGCAAGGTAGGAGGAATCAAAATACCGAGCTTCAAACAAGACTACAAGGCTACTGTCATCAAAACAGCCTGGTACTGGCATAAGAATAGACATCTAGATCAATGGAACAGAACAGAGAGCCCAGAAATTAACCCAGGACTCTGTGGTCAACTAATATTTGACAAAGGGGGAAGGAACATCAAATGGAGTAAAAACAGTCTCTTCAACAAATGGTATTGGGAGAACTGAACAGCAAAATGCTCAAAGATCAAACTAGACAACCAACTTACACCATACACCAAAATAAACTCAAGATGGATAAAGGATTTAAACATAAGTAGTGCCACCGTAAAGGTCCTGGAGAAAAATATAGGTAGTAAATTTTTGGATATTCTAAACAGAAATATGTTTAATGATACTGCATCAATGGCAAAGGAAATAAAAGAATGAATCAACAAATGGGACTATATCAAATTGAAAAGTTTCTGTTCAGCTAAAGAACATGTCAGCAAAATTCAAAGGGAACCAACTGTATGGGGAAACATAATTGCCAATGATACCTCAGACAAGGGTCTGGTCTCCAAAATATATAAAGAACTAATGCAACTCAATACAAGGAGACAGACAACCCAATTAAAAAATGGGCAAAGGACCTGAACAGACAACTCACTGAGGAAGATATACAAAGGGCCCAGAGGCATATGAATGAATGCTCAACATCACTAGTAATCAGAGAGATGCAAATTAAAACCACAATAAGGTACCACCTCACACCTGTCAGAATGGCAATCATCAGCAAATCAACAAACAACAACTGTTGGCGAGGATGCGTGGCAAAGGGAACCCTCATACACTGTTGGTGGGAATGTAGGCTGGTGCAGCCACTGTGGAAAACAGTATGGGGTTTCCTTAAAAAACTAAAAATGAAACTGCCTTTTGATCCAGTGAATCCACTACTTGGACTATACCCAAAGAATCCTGAAACACCAATTCATAAGAACCTATGTACACCTATGTTCATAGCAGCACTATTTACTATAGCCAAGTGCTGGAAACAGCCTAAGTGCCCATCAGTGGATGACTGAATCAAAAAAATCTTTGGTACATTTACACAATGGAATTCCATATAGCAGAAGGAAAGAAGGAACTCGTACCCTTTGCAACAACATGGATGGAACTGGAGTGTATTATGCTTAGTGAAATAAGCCAGTCAATGAAAAATGAATATCATATGATCTCACCCATTACAGGACAATAATGAGCAAAACTAACAACAAGCAAAACAGAACCAAATATATGAATACAGTGAATAGGCCTTCAGTGGTCAGGGAGAAAGGGGTTGGGGGAGGGGGTAAGAAGAGGCAAGGAAAGGGAGCAACTTAGACAAGAATCTAGTATAAAGGAACCATGGATATGGACAACAGGTGGGATTGACTTTGGGGGAAATGGGTGGGTGTGGAAGGGGACACAGGGGAGCAAAAATGGAATGGACGTAATACAATAACAATAAAATTTTAAAAAATAAAAAATAAATAAAAGAAGTCAGTCACCAAAAAAATAAATAAATAAATAAATAAATGGGACTATGTCAAATTGAAAAGTTTCTGTTCAGCTAAAGAAAATATCAGCAAAATTCAAAGGGAACCAACTGTGTGGGAAAACATAATTGTCAATGATACCTCAGACAAGCGTTTAATAAAGTACAGCAACCATTTATGTGATCTCCAAAATATATAATGAACTAATACAACTCAACACTAGGGAGACAGACAGTCCAATTAAAAAATGGGCAAAGGACCTGAACAGACGACTCACTGAGAAAGTTATACAAAGGGCCCAGAGGGATATGAAAGAATGCTCAACATCACTAGTCATCAGAGAGTTGCAAATTAAAACCATAATAAGGTACCACCTCACACCTGTCAGAATGTCCATCATCAATAAATCAACAAACAACATGTGTTGGGGAGGATGTGGGGCAATTTAAACCCTGGTACACTGTTGGTGGGAATGCAGGCTGGTGCAGCCACTGTGGCAAACAGAATGGGGTTTCCTTAAATAACTAAAAATGGAACTGCCTTTTGATCCAGCAATTCCACTACTTGGACTATATCCAAAGAATCCTGAAACACCAATTTTTAAGAACCTATGTACACCTATGTACATAGCTGCTCTATTTACAATAGCCAACTGCTGGAAACAGCCTAAGTGCCCATCAGTGGATGACTGAATCAAAAAAAACTTTGGTACATTTACACAATGGAATACTATACAGCAGAAAGGAGGAAGGAACTCCTACCCTTTGCTACAACATGGATGGGAGTGGAGAGTATTATGCTTAGTGAAATAAGCCAGTCAGTGAAGGACAAATACCATATGATCTCACCCATTACAGGACAGTAATGAACACAACTAACAGTAAGCAAAACAGAACCAAATGTATGAATACAGTGAATAGGCCTTCAGTGGTCAGGGGCTAGGTGGTTTGGGGGAGTGGGGAGGAAGAGGCAAGGAAGGGGAGCAGTTTAGACAAGAACCTAGTATGAAGGAACCATGGACATGGACTACTGGTGGGATTGACTTTGGGGGGAATGGGTGAGTGGCGGCAAGGGTGACAGAGGGCATCAAAAAGGGGATGGATTTAATACAACAGAAATAAATAATATAAAATAATTTAAAAAGCTGAAAAAGAATGAAGAGGTTTAAAGAGAGCTGTTGGAAAACATGAAACACACTAATACGCATGTCATAATGACACCAGAAGAAGAAGAACCTGAGCAAGGGATAGAAAATGGATAGAAAACCTGTTTGAAAAAGCAATGACAGAAAATTTCCCTAACTCGGTGAGCAAAAATGTCACTTAAATTCAGGAAGCACAGAGTCCCAAAGAAGATGAACCAACATAGTTCAATTCCAAAGCACATCCTAATTAAAATAGCAAATTTCAAAGACAAGGAGAGAGTCCTAAAAACAGAAAGAGAGAAACACCTAATAAAATATAAAGTGGCTTCAATAACGTTATTAACTGGTTTCTCAACAGAAACACTACAAGCCAGAAGGGCATGGCAAAAAACATTTGAAGCAATGAAAAACAAAGGTCTGCAATTAAGGCTACTATACCCAGCAAGGCTCTCATTCAAAATAGAAAATGAAATAAGGAGTCTCCCAGACAAAAGAAGGCTTAAAAAAATACATCTCCACTGAACAAGCATTGCAAGAGATGTTAAAGGGTCTGTTTTAAAAAGGTGAAGAAATAGAGACAGAGAGGAACACAGGTACAGAAAGGAAAAATATCAATGAATAAATACCTATCAATAATAACCTTAAATGTAAATGGATTAAATGCACCAATTAAAAGGCATAGTGTAGCTGAATGGATAAGAAAACATGACCTACATATATGCTAACTACAAGAGACACACCTCAGAACAAAAGATTAACACAGATTTAAAGTAAATGGATTAAAAATATATATATCAAGCAAATGGACATAAAAAAGACTGGGGTAGCAATACTTATTTCAGACAAAATATATTTTACAGTGAAGTCCATAAACAGAGACAAAGAAGGACATTCCATAACACTTAAAGGAATAATCTATGAAGAAGATATAACCATTGTAAATATATATGTACCCAGCATAGGAGCACCCAAATTTGTAAGGAAAATCTTGGAAGACTTCAAGAAGGATACCAATAGCAATACACTCAAAGTAGGGGATATTAATACCTCATTATCAACAATGAAAAGATCTTCCAAGCAAAAAATAAAACACCAAGGATATTGTGTCATTGAACATCACTCTAGATGAAATGGACTTAACTGATGTAAACTGAACTTTTCACCCCAAATAAGTAAATACAGGTTCTTTTCAAATTCACATGGAATGTTCTCAAAGATAGACCACCTGGTAGATAATAAGACAAGTCTCCATACATTCAAGAAAATTTAAATGAGACTAAGCATCTTCTTAGATCTAGTGGCTTGACACTAGAAACCAAACACAAGGGAAAAAAAAAACAAAATCATTTTAATTCATGGAGACTGAATAACATGCTATTAAGTAATGAATGGTTTAACAGTGAGATCAAAGAAGGAATCAAAAAGTTTCTGGAAACAAATGAAAATGAACATACAACAGCCCAAAACATATTGGACGCCACAAAGACAGACCTCGGAGGGAAGGTCATTGCAATACAGGCCTACTTAAAAAGGTTAGGAGAAGCTCATACAAACAACCCAACCATACAGCTACAAGAACTAGAGTAGCAACAACACATAATGCCCAGAGCAAGTAGAAAAAAGGAAATAATCAAGATCAGAGTAAAATTAAATGACATAGAGACTAAAACTACAATTCAAAGAATCAATAAACCCAGGAGCTTATTCTTTGAAGAGATAAACAAAATTCACAACCTTTTAACAAGACACATCAGGAAAGAGAGAGAGAGAGAGAGCCCAAATAATATCACAACAGAAGAGGAAAAATCGCAACTGATACCTCAGAAATACAAAGAATTGTAAGAAATTACTACAAACAACTATATGACAATAAATTGTACAACCTGGATGAAACTGACAAATTTCTGAAAACATATCACCTAACAAAACTGAATCCAGAAGAAGCCAAAAGCCTAAATAGACTGATAACAACTAGTGAAATTGAAGCAGTAATCAAAAAACTCCCAGCACACAAGAGCCCAAGATCAGATGGATATACAAGCAAATTTCACTAAACATTTAGGGAAGAACTAACTCCTATCTTTCTCAATCTATTCCAAAAAAATCCAAGGACAGGGAAGACTCCTAAATTCTTTCTATGAGGTCAATATTATTCTAATCCCAAAACTAAATCAAGATACAACAAAGAAAGAAAACTATAGGCCAGTATCTCCGATGAACATAGATGCTAAAATCCTCAACAAAATATTGACCAACTGATGGCCTGTGAACCCAGATGTCACCAATTTGATTCCCCAGCCAGAGCACATAACCAAGTTGTAAACCAGGTCTCCAGCCAGATCCGTAGCTGGAAGCAAGTGAAAGGCAACCGTTGTTGATGTCTCTCTTCCTCTCTTCCCCTATCACTTCCCCTCTCTCTAAAAATAATAAATAAAATATTTTAAATAAATAAATAATAAAAATTTTAAAAGTTTTTAAAAATTGGCCAACTGGATCCAGCAAAACATTAAAAAGATCAAACACCATGATCAAGTGGGTTTCATCTCAGGGATGCAAGGATGGTATAATATTTGCAAATCAATAAATTTAATATACCACATAAGCAAAATAAAAGACCAAAACCATATGATCATATCAATAAGTGCTACAAAAGCATTTGATAAAGTACAGCAACCACTTATGATAAAAATGCTCAACAAGGGGTTAATGGAGACAGCATACCTCAACATAATAAAGGCCATTTATGAGAAACCTGTAGCCAACATCATTCTCAATGGGCAAAAACTAAAAGCTTTCTCCCTAAGATCAGGAACAGGACAAGGCTCTCCACTCTCTCCACTTCTTTTCAATGTTGTTTTGGAAGTTCTAGCCATAGAGACCAGACAGGAAAAAGGAATCAAAGACATCCAAATTGGAAAGGAGAAAGTAAAACTACCATTATCTGCAGATGACATGACCCTGTATATACAAAATCCGAAACACTCCACCAAAAAACTACTCATCCTAATAGGCAAATTTAGCAAAATATCTGGATATAAAGTCAATATCCTGAAATCAAAGGCATTATTGTACACAAAGAATGAAACATTATATAGAAGCTAGAAAATAAATCCTATTTATCACAGCAACAAAAAATAAAGTACTTAGGAATAAACTTTACCAAGGAGATAAAAGACCCATTCTGAGAAAACTACAGAACACTGAAGAAAGGAATTAAGGATGATACAAATAAATGGGAGCATATACCATGTTAATGGATGGTAAGAATTAACATCATTAAAATATCCATACTACCCAAAGCAATCTATAGATTCAATACAGTCCCTATTAAATTACCAATAGCATATTTCACGGATTTAGAAAAAAAGTTCTTCAAAAAGTTATATGGAGCCAAAAATGACCATGAATTGCCATAGCAATCTTGAGAAAGAAGAACAAAGTAGGCAGAATCACAATATCATATATCCAACTATAAGACCACTGTAATCAAAACAATCTGGTACTGACAAAGATATATACAGTATATCAAAAGAACAGAATAGAGAGCCCAGAAATAAACCCATTATTCTATGGTCAATTAATATTTGCCAAAGGGGAAAGAGCATAAAATGGAGTGAAAATAACCTCTTCAACAAGTGGTGTTGGAGAACTGGACAGGGACATGTCAGAAAATAAAGCTAGACCACCAACTTACACCATAAAACAGAAAATACTCAAGATGGATGAAAGATTTAAATATAGCTGTGCCACCATAAAAGTCCTTGAGGAAAATATAGCATGTAAAATTCAGATATCCCATGCAGCAATATTTTCACTGATACTTCTCCAAGGGCCAGAGAAATAAATGAACAAATAAGCAAACAGAACTACATCAAACTGAAACGTTTCTGGCTAGCTAAAGAAAACATCAGGCCCTGGCTGGTGGCACAGTGGATAAGGCGCTGGCCTGCGAACCCAAAGGTTGTTGGTTCGATTCCCAGCCAGGGCACATAACCAGGTTGCAAGCCAGGTCTCCAGCCAGCTCTGTGACTGGAAGCAGGTGAAAGGCAACCATGCATTGATATCTCTCTCCCTCTCTGCCTCTAAAAGTAATAAATAAAATCTTAAAAAGAACACAAAAGAAAACATCAGCAAAATTAAAAGGGAACCATTTTATGGGAAAGCATATTCACCAAAGATCCCTTAGACAAAGGTTTCATCTCCAAAATATATAAAGAATTTATACAACTCATCTCCAAGTTGACAGACATCCCCATTTAAAAATAGGCACTGGATCTGAACAGATATTTCTTCCAGGGCATATACAAAGGGCTCATAGGTATATAAAAGAATGCTCAACATCACTAGCCATCAGAGAGATGCTAATTAAAACTAAAATAAAATACCACCTCACACTTGCCAAAATGACCATCATTAACAAATCAACAAAGAAGTGCTGGCAAGTAAGTTGAGAAAAGGGAACTCTGATGCATTGTTGGTGGCAATGCAGACTGGTTCAGCCACTATGGAAAACAGCATGGAATTTCCTCAGAAAAGTCAAAATGGAACTACCTTTTGACCCAGCTATTCTACTGCTAGGATTATACCCAAAGAACCCTGAAACACCAATTCAGAAGAACCTATGCACCCCTATGTTCATAGCAGTGCTATTTACAATAGCCAAGTGCTGGAACCAGCTTACATGCCCATTAGTGAATTAATTTTTAAAATTTGGTACACTTACACAATGGAATACTATGCAGTAGTAGAAAGAACCAACATGGATGGAACTGCAGAGTATTATGCTTAGTAAAATAAGCCAGTCAATGAAAAACAAATGCCATATGACCTCACCTAATAAAGGAGACTAATGCACAAAACAAACAAACAAGCAGAAAAATAAAACCAGAGGATGGAAATAAGGAATAGACTTTCAGCGTGCAGAGGGGGAGGGGAGAGGGAAAGGCAGAGGCAAAGAAGGGAACAATTTAGTCAAGGAACTAGCATGGATGGCCCATAGATGTGGACAACATGTTGGATTGACTGTGGGAGAGGGCATAGGGAGGGTAGAGCAGGGGAGAGTCATTAGGAAAAATGGGATAAATGTAATACAACCACAATAAATTTTAAACAGTGCTTTTCAATCCATATAACTTAATCTTTTTTATGAAAATGACAACATAGATTAGCATTTTACAGGGTAACTAAAATAAAGGAAGAAGAATCTTATACAGCAAGACCTCAATAACATTGTTTTGTTTAAACATGGTTTCCTTCCATGTCCTTTCATTGTAACATTGATTTTTTTTTTTTTTTTTAATTGATTCCAGCTTAGGGCACTAAGTGTACGGAGTTTCATGTTCTTCCCATCTGTATGGGTTTTCTCCAAGTATTCTGGTTTCCTCATCTATCCCAAATATGTGTGTATTAAATGAACTAGTGGGTCTACATTGTCCCAATCTGAGTGAGTGAGAACGTGTGTGAGTGCGTCCTGTGATGGAAGGGATCCTGTAGTAGGTTGGTTCCTGCCTTGTGCCTCTAGCTGCTGGGATCAACTCCAGCCACCAGCAACCTTTGACTGAAATAAGTGGATTGGAAAATCATTACTTACTCATTTTCTCAAATGTACTATGTATTGCTCAAATATATTTCAATGGTTATTATTAGAAGTATTCTAGGAAAAATCATCTAGAATAACAAACAGAACACCATCTGGAGAGAAGCCTTATTATCACAAACAGAACAGAAGGGGCTGCTTCATCACAACATGACCAGTAGGAAGTGCAAAGGTGCAAGAGGCTGGCAAGGCTCCCAAGGGTGGCAGCTGAAGGAACGGAGAAACATCTCAGTAGCTGGGGATTCCACCTGAGAAAGATGGGTTATAAACCTGCAACTGGGCTTCCCAGCCTACAGCAACAAAGCTGAGTGTAAAACAGCACCTAGCTGTGAAAAGCAAAGCGCCACCAGGTTTAGCTGGGTTGAGAGAGAGACCAAATTCTTAAAGGGACCACAAACGAAAATATAGTGGCTACCTACCCTGGGCTCCAACAGAGAAAGGGCAGAGTGAACTAAAGATGCTTGAAGAAACTTTGGGTCATGGCTTTAGGGGAAGAGTTGAGGGAGCAGCCCAGGAGTATGAGTGCTGACACATCCCCCATATAGCCCACAGGATACTCTTCTCCAAAGGGCAGGAGCCTGAGGGAAAGCCACCCCAACCATAGGAATTAATCTGCCCAACCCAGCAGTGCCTAAACCTGACTGCAGATCACAAATTGATTGGATTAACAACTGAGTTAATCTGCCCCTCCCAGAAGTGTCTAAGGCTGAATGCTGATCACAAACTGATTGGATTAACAATTAAAGGCAACAGATCTAGACAGTGGATGTCTGGTAGTCTCCAACTGGCTGACTAGGTCCAGACTGGGATATGAGCTGATGTCACCAAGTGCACCTCTACACCACAGAAGGTCACACCACTAAGACAGTTAAGTCAAAGCAGACCAACACAAGAAGTAGAAATAAACAAGAATCATCCAAAATGGGGAGTCAAAGAAATAAATCCTCAGCAAAAGGAAAGGAGGAATCCCCAGGAAGAGTGCAAAATGAAATAGAGGCAAATACACTATCAAAGATGGAATTCAAAATAATGGTGATAGAAAACTCAATGAGCTCAGTGAGTTCAAAGAAAACTACAAACAGCTCCAGGGGAACTACAAAGAACTCCAGAGAAGCTACAAGGAACTTACTGAGTACAACACAAGCATTAAAAAGGATATAGAAACCATCAATAAGAGCCAGGAGGAAATGAAGAATACAATTTTTTAATTGAATAACACAGTAGAAGGAGTCAAAAGCAGGCTAGAGAAAGCAGATGATTGAATAAGCAAGCTGGAGGTCAACATAAAACCAATTCCCAGACAGTGAAACAAAACTAAAAAAGACTGAAAAAGAATGAAGAGGTTTTAAGAAAGCTGCAGGACTATATGAAATGTAATAATATCCATACCATAGGCATACCAGAAGGAGAAGAGGAGCAAAGGATAGAAAAAACCTCTTGAAAAAGTAATGACAGAAAACTTCCCTAAATTGAGGAGAGAAAAAGTCATGCAAGTGCAGGAAGTACAGAGAGTCCCAATGAAGATGCACCCAAACAGGCCCATTTCAAGACACATAATAATTAAAATGGCAAATTTCAAAGACAAGGAGTGAATCCTAAAAGCAGAAAGAGAGAAACTGCTAACAACCTACAAGGGGCTTCCAATAAGATTATCAGCTGATTTCTCAACAGAAATACAACAAGCCAGAAGGGAATGGCAAAAAACATCTCAAGCAGTGAAAAGCAAAGGCCAGCCCTGGCTGGTGGCACAGTGGATAAGGCACCGGCCTGCAAACCCAAAGGTCACTGGTTTGATTCCCAGCCAGGGCAACATAGCCAGGTTGCAAGCCAGGTCTTCATCCAGGTCTGTGACTGGAGGCAGGTGAAAGGCAACCATGCATTGATATCTATCTCCTTCTCTGCCTCTCTCCCTTCCCCACTCTCTGAAAAATAATTAAACTCTTTAAAAAAAGAAAAAAAGGAAAACAAAGTTCTGCAACCAAGACAACTCTACTCAGCAAGGATCTCATTCAAAAGTGAAATAAGGAGTTTCCCAGACAAAAGAAGGCTAAAAAAAAATACATCTCTACTAAACGAGCATTACAAGAGATGCTAAAAGCTCTGCTTTAAGCAGATGAGGAAACAGAGAGACAGGCAGGAACACAGGTATGAAGGGAAAAATAGATCATGAATAAGTACCTATCAATAATAACCTTAAAGGTAAATGGTTTAAATGCACCAATCAAAAGATTGGTAGCTGAGTAGATAAGAACCAACTTTAACTTATGAATGATTTAAAATGATCTTGTTATAAATAGATTTTACTAAATAAAGTATAATTGTGTACTGTATATTACTTGTATCTGCATTACTGAAGGTTAAGTTTTCTTAGATTGGAATCATTTCACAATATTGGAAAAATCATATTACTTGCAATAACTCAGAAAGTCTAAGGCAGTTAAGAAAAAAGAAAAAAGTAAGGAACTGTGGATGTATATTACATTGAATCCATGCTATATTTCTTATTCACTGTTTCTTATTTGTGGGTGTATAATAAATAGATTTTGTTAGCAATTTATGTTTTAAATAACAACCAACTGCTTGTGGGTGTGTGTTGTGAAATCAGTCAATCTTTAGGTTAGAAAAGATGCTGAGAATGAAGACCAATTGGGGATGGAAGTTGCAAACTACATTGTGTACTATGTAAACAAACTATATGATTTGTGTACATAGGCAATATATATTCTCATATTAGCATGTAAATTAGATGAGATTTTTTTCAAATAGATAGTGGAAATATAAATTTCCAGTTCTGAAGGCCCCCAAACTGGGGTTGCTTAGAAAAAGGTATTAATGCTATAGTAAACTTTATTATTGAAATACGAACATACTTAATCTCTACTTCAACGGTCTTAAATAGTTCAGGGGTTAGTTTAGGACTACATAGGAAGTCAACCACAAGTTCAAAAAATAGCTAGAATACTATTCTACAAAATTATTTAAATTCTAGGGATTTTTATTTTTTATCTCAACTTAGTAGACGTAATCATTTCTATTCTGAGAACCAGCTGAGCAATACAAGTGCCATTATTTCTAACACATGTAGAGGAAAAATAGAGAGTATTGAAAGAAGTTAGACCTGTGCACAGCCAAAAAAAAATTAATCTACTATTTCAGATGAAAAACTCCAAAAAGAATAAGTTGTAGTTCTAGTAGCTTAAAACAAACTTGTGTTGTATTATATTGGAGGGGAAAGGATCTGACTCAAAAACCAAGTTCATTTTTTACTATGGGTTTGGCACTGTGTCTAGGACAACTTTCACAAAAGTGAGTTCTGCAATACACCATTTCTGTGATATATTTCACAAAAATAGCATTCCAGAGTAAAATAAGTATTAAAGGAGGAAAAAACTGCTTAATTTGCTACAATATATCTAAAATACTGTCATTAACATGTAATAATTATATAAGCTATTGGCATATTTTAAATGGTTTGTATTAACTCTTCAAAATCTAGTATGTACTTTAAATATGTGTAAAAATATGTACATGTGTAAATGTATTTTTGCATATGTTTGGCAATATTGCAATTTATGTTACTTAAAAGAGTAATGTTTTAAACAAGTGAATTAACATAGGCATTTTGAAATAATGAAAAGAAAACTTTGTATTAATATGATTTGAGAGGTCAACAGTTAGAAAGCAGTAATTAAATGGTGAATTTTCTGGATGTGAAAAGAAAAATAAAAGTACACGTTGGTGGTTACAGACAGGGGGATGTTAAGAAGAATGAAGGAAACAGAGAAGCCAAAGAACTTACATGCATGACACACGGACATGAGCTAAAGGGGGCATTACTGGAGAAAATGGAGGCACTGGGGGGAAAATTGGGACAACTGTAATAGCAAAATAAAATATATTTAAGAGAAAAAAATAAAGAAAATAAAGGAGAAAAAAAGAAGTAGTCTAGATCTTAATTAAAAATTTGGTGATGTTTTTTATGACCAGAAATATGCCATAGGAACTTTATTCCTGTTTATAGCAATTAGCCAAGGTTAAAATGTTTCCATTATATGTTGTTTAGCTTAAAGTCACAGTTTCTGAGAACCTATTGACAATGTTAATGAAGAACTGACTATATTTGAAAAACAGAACAGTGGATTCTCTTTTCATTATTGTTACTTTGTTAACTGGTGAGTACTAAAAAGTCTGTCTTTGTCAGTTTTAATGAATGGACACAATCCAGAATATTTCTGCCTTTATTTTCTTGAAGATATTTAGTGCATACTGTGGGTCCCAAGAGGATTTATTTGATGTGAACCCTGAGAAGAAATCTGCTGATTTGGACTCCTCATAGTCAACCAAAGGCCCAAATTTTATGATAATAATTGTCTAGCAGCCATTTGCTAACAGAAGATCCTCACATACTCTATGTACGGGGATGAACCTCAGGCTGGATTCTAGTCTTGCAACACTGTTTCTGGCTGGGTTTCTCTTCAACCACTGAATGTTTGGGCAGCAGCCAGGCCAGATCCAACTCTTGGCTCCCACCTCAAATATTCTGCCATGGTAAATTTTACAGGCCACATTGACAGCCCAGAGAAGCAGAAAACATTATTTCTGGGTGTGACTATAAGGTGGGTTTTTTTTTTTTGTTTTGTTTTTGTTTTGTTTTGTTTTTTGAAAGAGATTAGCATTAGAATTGGTAATCTGAGTAATGAAGATCACCCTAACCAATATCAATGGATTCATCTTTCTACCAAGGGACTGAGACCTGAGCCATCTTACCAGAACTGCAAAATCTGAAACCCTTCTCTATATAAAACTTACCTAATTAGGAACCTGGAAGGGAACTTTCTTTATAAAAGGTGGCTTCTTGGTTAAACACAATTCAGGTTGCTACCTGAATGGATGTCTCCTGAGCTGCAGCTCCTTTCGCTCAAGTAAATGTTTTTTATTCTTTATTACAATCTGAAATTAATTTTGGTTTATAGTACTAGTTATATTTTCAAATTTAGAGATACCATGTCATGATTATCTGCTTATTCCAGGATTTGGAACATTGAATAAAAATGTTAGGGTTTTCCAGAGAAACAGAACCAATGGGATGAATAGATATATGTATAAGAGGAGATTTATTATAAGAAATGACTCACATGATATGGAGTCTGAGAAGTTTCATGATCTGCCACCTGCAAGCTGCAAGTAGAAAAGCTGGTGGTGTAATTCAGTTGGAGTCCAAAGACTTGAGGATCAGGGGAATCAATGGTGTAAATCTCAGTCCAAATTCAGAGGCTCAAGTATCCAAGGAGCCAATAGGATAAATCATGGTTTGAATCTGAAGGTTAAAAAACCAAAAGCATTAATGTCTGAGGGCAGAAGGTATATTTCCCAGCTCAAGCAAAGACACATTTTTTTTTCTCTGCCTTTGTATTCTTTTTAATCCCTCAATTGCCACTGATATTGATGAGAATGATCTTTACTCAGCATATCAATTCAAATGCTAATCTCTTCCAGAAACATCCTCATAGACAGACACAGAATAATGTTTTCTTAGTTCTCTGGACTGTCAACTTGCCCATAACAGAGTTGTTGAGCAGGGAGCTGGAGTTGGTTCTGGCCTGGCTGCTGCAGCAAACATCTAGGTTCCACTGGCCTCAACATTAAGTGAGCTGCAAAAATGGCAGAGTCTGATGGACTGACAGAGGATGTAGCAATAAGACATAGGCTGCATCACAGGGAAAAGCATGTTGGAAAACATAGTTCCAAATTATATTAAGTTGACACAGTACATCATCACCATGTCCACTGTACTACATTTCCTATAACTCAGCAAGACATTAAAATATCAGTAATTATGTGTAACAATGTGAATGGAAGTACGAAATCCTTTTATGGCAAGTTAATTTTCTACAGGTTTTCATCAAGAGAGGCTATATTTTCTATCCACAAAATGAACTAAATAATATATTGTGAGCTAGAATCTAGAAAATTTACTTAAATGTAGGAACATTTTAAAGGGAAAGATTTCATTTTGTTTATTCCAGAATATTTTTGAAACTGGTTATCAAGAGAAAAATATGTTCAAATTTTGTTTTTGATCAATTGAGGTCACCTATCAGTTACATAGAACCGGACCATAACTGGTTTCTGAAATAAAATGTAGATATTATATAATATTTCACTTAAACCAATGTGGCAGATATATACTCAGCAAAACCTCTGGCTGAACACATTAAAAATGCCAAATTCACTGTATTCATATATTTGGTTCTGTTTTGCTTGTTGTTAGTTTTGCTCATTATTGCCCTGTAATGGGTGAGATCATATGATATTTGTCCTTCACTGACTGGCTTATTTCACTAAGCATAATACTCTCCAGTTCCATCCATGTTGTTGCAAAGGGTACGAGTTCCTTCTTTCTTTCTGCTATATAGAATTCCATTGTGTAAATGGACCGAAGTTTTTTGATCCAATCATCCACTGATGGGCACTTAGGCTGTTTCCAGCACTTGGCTATTGTAAATAGTGCTGCTATGAACATAGGTGTACATAGGTTCTTATGAATTGGTGTTTCAGGATTCTTTGGGTATAGTCCAAGTAGTGGAAAAAGGGGTTGGGGGGAGGGGGGAGGCAGAGGCAAGGAAGGGGAGAAGCTTAGACAAGAACCTAGTATAAAGAAACCATGGACATGGACAACAGGTGGGATTGACTTTGGGGGGAACGGGTGGTTGGGGAGGGGGACAGAGGGGAGCAAAAAGGGGATGGATGTAATACAACAACAATAAAATTTTTTAAAAAGTCAAATTATGCATTACCAAATTACTTTTTAGTGAAAAAATAACTTGGTAAAAAATTGAGGAATACTGATATCAAATGTCTCCCCACGAATGGTACATAGCTTGTTTTCTTACATTTTGTATTGCTAACACCAGGGAGATCCTTGGCAAATATTATTCACTTACATAAACATTCAAAGAATGAATGAGTGAATGAATAAATGAATGAATGTAAGTAACGAGGTTCAAAGTTTTTTAAACTTGAAATTGTTAAACTAATTGGAATTCTCAAAATTATAGACAGACATTTTATTCAGTTGCATTATGAAATGGCTGTCCAAGGAGATCACAGAAGTAAATTAATTGCACTCAGTTTTAGTTTTTAAAATGAGTTTTAAAGAAAACAATAGTAAAAATAAAATGTGGTACTTTATCATTCTTTTTATTACCTTGAAGTTCCACCTGCTTTGAATAATTTCTATGTAATAATATTTATGATTTTTAAATATTCCGTAATTATAGCTATTGAAACCAAAACCAAAAAGTGATCTCTCCCTGTATCCCAACTGAAACTTTGAGATAATTCCTATTCTACTTAATAAGCTAACTATAGTATCTGGATACTATAGTTGAACCTCATGTTTACTTAACTGTAGAGCCCAAAGATATTTACTTTGGCCTATATATAAGTTAAATGCTTAGTTACTTCAGAGATTGCATATTTACCTTCATAATACCCAACCTTGAAGAAAAGTGATCAACAGGAGCACTGCTGCCCATGATTCTCGAACTTGAACTTCTGCCATTTTCTCCAAAGGACACATATATCTGGAACTAATTTCCTCTTCATTACAACAAAGCTAAGGTCCTTGGCCTTCAGGGAACTATTCAATATTAATTTGTTTAGTTAAGCTTTTACCTAAACTGATGAGGTGGAAAACAGTAATTGAATTGGTAGAAAACTTGAATACATATTCATGAGGCTATACCTCTAAACATATTCAAATATTTCCATCAGAATTCCATTTTATTAGTTAAATTAAAAAATGATAACTCCTCATTATTTTCTAGTATGCCATGGGTGTATTTCTCTTTTCTAAAATTCTATTTTTTAAATATTCTACATATATTAATAAGGTAAAACCAGGTTATTAAGCTTTTTATTAGTTCATGTATTTGAATATAACATGGTAATTTACTTACCTCAGTAAAACCTGATGGGATAAGATTGTTCTGTAAAACAGTGGAAATACTGCCCCAAAACACAGTTTTTATTATAATATTTTACTAAACTTAAAAATATAATAGAACAAACAACAAGTGTTGGCGAGGATGCGAGGCAAAGGGAACCCTCGTGCACTGTTGGTGGGAATGCAGGCTGGTGCAGCCACTGTGGAAAACAGTATGGGGTTTCCTTAAAAAACTAAAAATGGGATTTTCCAAGATGG